>VDFB02150583.1:0-25567 GCA_007258455.2 Sequoia sempervirens
TATTCTTGTCATTTACCTGAAACCAATTGCTAATGATGTTCTTTACCTCCTTGAACATGTGTTAATTTGTAAATTTCTGGGGATAATGGTTTCTCTTCATTTCATGTAAAATTAGACCCAATAGGCTTGGCAACTTGAGGGCAATGTTGAAGTAATTTTGGTGGATAATGGAAATTTCTTCATGGTTTTTTCAAGATGTTAGATTAGAATATGGCCTTTGAGGGAGGCTCACATTTTTATAACCAAGTAGGATTGTTTATTAAACCATGGCATGTTGGTATTGATATGGTGGAAGAGATTTTCTCTTGAATTCTGGTTTGGATTAGGTTATTTCAACTACCTATGGAATTTTGGTGACTTGATATTCCCCAATCCATTGACTCAGTTTCGAAAATCCATGGGCTCTTTGTAGATTACTTCTGATAAGAAAATTAGGGCATGTGCTTGTATTTGTGTGGAAATAGATCTCAATAACCTCATTTTGAACTCCCTAGAAATTTGGCCAAGTATCATGCAGTGTATCTAGTAAGTTGACTATGAAGCTCTCCCCTTTAGATGCTTGTCACACCTATGGTCATTTTCAAAGGGATAGCCTTCAAAATCTTAATGGTCCACCTCTTACCCCTTGGGACAATAATCCTATGTTACATGGGGATGCATCCCCATCCCTCAAACCCCCGTCCTCGTCCCTTGAGGCATTTTGGGGACAGGGGGACATTAGGGGACGCCCCCTAGCCGTCCCCCCAAATCAAGAAAATGCAGAAATGCCCCAAAATTTGTCCCTAAAGTGTGGGACGATAGGAAACACATAGAGTGACACCTGGCCGTCCCGAAGGTAGTCGAGGATGTCTCAGACATCCCCTAACTGTCCCAGGGATGGCCAAATGTCCCCTAACTGTTTTGGGGACAGCCAAATGTCCCTTATTGAAAAGCAATTTTTGATAATCTTTAAAAAAAAATCATTCATAACATTAAAAAAAGACCGTTAAATATATCACGACAGCATTATAACAGCAGTGCAACATGACAGCATTATAACAGCAGCAATAAATATATCATGACAGCACTGTAATAGCAGTATAACAACGATTAAATTAATCATGACAGCAGTGACAACAACAACTGTAGTATAACAACAATAAATATATCATGATTTAGATTCATAGTTAATGATATAAGTTATATAACAGTTAATATTAAGAGAAATAATTTGGATTTCTGATTTCAATGTTGCATTGTGTAAAAAAGAATCAAACTTTAAAATTCTTGATATGGTATTAGAGTCAGTTATTATTGTCAATTGCAAAAGAGATTAAAGGTGCATTTGCCATGGTTTGGTACAATGTGGTATTGTGTGAGTAGTACATGCAAACAATTTTTTTTGGAATGTGGTTGGCATGCAGACTCCTATAGACATCTTTCAACATCATTTTAACATTGTCATGTTATATTGCTGCTGTTATATTGGTGTTCATTAACTTGTAGAAATTTGACTCTCTCTCTCTCTCTCTATACACACACACACACATTTATTTAAAAAAATCATAAACATTGCCGTTCCCTTGCGGTCCCCAAAAATTGGCCCTTAGACTGCTGTTCCCCCGTCCCCATCTCGGAAACATCGTGGAACATAGCAATAATATATTTTCTTAGCTTCAATGAAAACTTCGACAACATAAGTCTAGCACAAATTCTTTTCCAACCTATTTGCTCAAAGCACTTATAAGCTCTTTAAGAGAAACTTTAAAAGAAATTAATAATTTTAAAGCCTTTTAATCAATCCTAATCTCTATCTACCACAAAAAGAAACAAAACTCCAAAGTTTCTTGACCTAAAGAGGAACCATCTTCTCACTTGAGTCTTTGAAGATAGAAGAGAAGTCTAAAGGTACTCTAAAGAGTCTGGGCACCAAATTCATTTTGACAGTGCTTAAAGAAACCCTCCTTTCGTAACAAATCAATCAATGGAGCATGATAATTTCCACACTCTCAGCGCATGCCTAGTTAGTAGGCCTTGAACTAGCGTCCCAAAATCTCTGATTTATGTAGTACATTTGGTTCAATGATTATATCAAAGAGACATTTTGAAAGGGACATCCTTGAAATGTAATAAAGCATTGGCATGCCAAGAGAGGAAGGATTATCACTTAGGATGTTGTGATTGAGAAGCATATCACTTAGGAAATTGAACTTTTAACTGGAACTCCAAAGTAGGTTTATGCAGTCACTGATCTCCCCATTCAAAAATAAAACACATTCCAAGTGATATGTATTAAAGGGAGCGAGAGTCAGAATTAAATTGGTAAAATTGCAAGCTGATATCTTGACCAAATTGAAATGGGGTAATTGCCTGTCAACCACAGGGATTAGCCTCCTACTTACACTCTTGAGTCAAGTGGACCACAATCTGTCATAAAGGCCAAATGGGAAAATCTCTGCTGAAATTAGCAATACTACTACATTAATCTATGAGATTTCTAATCAGCTAGAGGATTTGCTCAATCGACACCAATCTGCAAGGCCAGAAAAAGATCCCAGAGTAGCAAAAACCTCACTTATCCATGTCAATTCAACTTAAATAACTGCAAATCAGCATTATAATCTGTCCCATGTCAAGTTGATATTGTCCATTGCTAAAGCTAGGCACTACTGCTCACTATACATGCTTCCAAACACAGTGATATACACAACCTCCCAAGACCTATAGCCTATAGGCTATGCATCCATCTTGCTTCATGAAGTGGCACTTGCACTTGTCCTTGCCACAGTGGATGGAGTTGCACTTGCCATTGCCATACTCTACTTGGTCAAGGTGTGTCCAGCCAACAATGTTACCAATGGTATCATCTCTTCAACTCTGCAACCATCTTGCAGGTTCACAGTCAGAGTTTCAGCCTACTTATGTGAAAATATCTGACATTCATTCCTAGTCTAAACCAAAAAGCTAAACTACAACACTAAATTGTTGTTCCTATTGAATTCTAGGATTTTCATGTGAAGAGCCCAGCTGGCTCCAACTCAAACCCCTGTAGTTTTGCTTATCTTTTTGTGTTTTTTTAGTTTTTTAGAGAAAGTATTATGACAGAAGTAGAAGCGGCGATAGCATATAAATGCTCATAAATCACAAATCTGAGCTGATATTGATTAAATGTAAATGCAGAAAGTATTAAACATCCATAACAATGAGATTACAAATGATAGACATACTCAAAAGCCTCCAGATTATTTAAATAAGAAATCATCCAAGCTTGCTAGCTGGAAATGGTGAAAACTGACAAAATGGGACGCCTGGGCTACAGATCTGACTTCTCCCCAATAGCAACTAGATACAAACAGTTATGAAGGGTGGATGCCAAGAATGAATCACTATCAGATGCCAGAAAGAAGGCGTTTTAGCAAGTTGCTTCACACGCCTAGCCTCTAGAGGACACTTTTCCCAAAGCAGAATGGTACGGCCAAGGCAAGGAATTGATGAACCAATGCTGAAAGCTGCAGAAAGCCTGAAGGAGACGGTCTCTGATGATGAAACCCTCTTCTTTATTGTAAATTGGTAAAACCTGAATAGAAAATCCTGATTAAAACACCGAAGAACTCCTGAAATGAAGCTCCCATTGTTGCAATCATTCAACTGATCTTGCATAGTCTCACAATCACAGATCTGTGAAGAATTGTCGCTCTCCAAAGATAAAATCTCCTGAAACCCTTGTCTCAGAGAAACCAAGCTCAGCCAAAGCCAAAGAGAAAATATCAAATAGTCAAAAGATGAGTTCGAATTTTCCTTTGCTTTTCTTATAAGGACCAAAAAGGCACGCATCTCAAGAAGTGACACCACTTTTATTAAAATACATTTAAAATGTATTTTGCACTTTTCAATAGTCACTTATTAAAATAAAATGGGCACTCCTTTTTGTAAAGTGTTTTAAATTTCACTTAAATAAATTTAAGTGATTACTTTATTATAAAGTCAAGTCAACTTTATAATATTCCATCAAATAAAGCTAAAACACTTTAATCTCACTGAAATATTAATATCTTGCTCATAACCCATCGTATTGACGTGCTGTCAGACGCTGTCAATCACTGTTCTGCCAAGGCCTGCTGTGAGCCAATCATTGAACTCAAAGGATGGAAACGACAAAACCCACCAAATAAAGCCGCTGACCCTCTAACCAAATCCTGTCAGCCTACAAGGGTCCAAGATGTTAATGATATGGCAGCTTCGGGTTCATCCTTCTAGCCACGAGTGAAGACATAAATTAATATAGCCTATCGGCTATTTATTTATATGTGATATTTAATGTGAAGGGGCGCTTCACTTGGCAACAATGTAATTTCTAAAAGGGCCAACCTTCCTTGTAATTCGCATATTTTAATTGTAATTATATTTCTCTATTTTGGCCGACCTTGTACATGAAGAGGTGCAACCTCTCTCTCATTGTGTATTTATACAAGGTCATTTCCATCCTTTCCATCATCAAGCAAGTTTGTTTCTCTCCTTCATTCAAGTGCGAATTTTCTCCAAGAGCAGATTGCGAATTTCTCTAAGTGCAGATTTAGGTTTCAAGGAAGGGCAGATTATTATCTGTTTTGCATCTAAAGTTGGTGCTGAATACTGGCCTTGTGATTGGCCTTATTGTAAAGAGAATTGTTGCCACTATTTATATATATAAGAGAGATCTTTGTTGCTGGGTTTTTCTCCCTCAAGAGGAGGGTTTTCCCAGGGTATCTGCTGTGTTATTGTGTCTGATTTGAATTAATTTTCTGTGCATTAAATCTGATCATTAAAATTTACACAAGAGATAGGCTAACTCAACTGCTCCTGAGAACTGACTAGAGTGGGGACATTACATTTCATCTGCTGCTGGCAATGTTCTACAAGAGATACGTATCATTGTCTCTATGCCCATTATTTTCTTATTACAGTTCCTGAAAACTCTGCTGTTTTCCAAATTATTTTTATATTACAAGACCTATACAATTGTGTGGATCCTCTTCCTTAAATCTCCAAGGACAAGTGAAATTCTGTGGACCATCTAGAAATTTGTGGATGCTATCCTTGGTCAAAATTATCTTAGGTGTGAAACTAATCCGACTAAAAATTCTCTTAAGCCTGAGTGCCATATGGGATTGGATGGTCCACACGGGTACCATCCATCCATGCCCACAAGTCTAAAATGTCTCTCACAACCAAGCATCAATATTCTTTATTACTCAGAAAATAACGTCCATACCAAATGAAATGCTAAACACAACAATATTCAAACTAAATTATTGAGATTATCTCTACAGGTCTCCAATTTTAATATGTTTATCCGGTTGCAACTATGTTTGGTGTGCTTTTATAAACCTGGATATTTAAAAATAGATTGAACACTGTTGCATCTAGAATTAGATGTTTGGATGATATAATTTGGTTCCAAACTTCGAACAGCTCATCAAAATAATAAGTCCCATGTACACAGATAAAATCAAATTTAATTTCAGCAGCTAAGTCCCATCTGTTGGGGCATTACAAGGTAGTTTATTATTTTTCTCACTACCTTTTGTGGGCCATTCAAATTCTCAAGAAAAGATGCATGATGAAGATCTAGAGAATGCTTTTAAAATTAGTAGTGAAACAGAAGATGAATAGTTTGAAGAGGAAGAAAAAAATGAATAATAATTAGAAAAGGTTTACTTATGAGTGATTAAGCATTTCGTCTGAGGTGGTATTCTTTGTTGCATCAGATGCATGCTGTTTCTTAGAATTGGTGATTTTCTATGTGCTGGGCTATCATATTCTGCACAACAAACACTTCTTTTTAAGCATTTGTTTTTACTTATTATTGGTTCCCTGAGCCATAACAACTAAATAAAAGAATCATAGCTTGGAACTGTATATTTCCTTTTCTATGCCTGTTTCTATGCAATCTGTACTAAGACTGTAATTTGTGTTCCCATATTTTTGTGGAAGCCTTTGATATGAAGTTGAGTTAGTACATTTTTGTTGTTAATATTAGAAACCAATTTGATCAACACTCATTATCTTGTGTGTCAGTAGGCTATAGGCAAAGTAAAGTTACTAAGTGTGTGTAATACAAGTATGCATATTGTTATTTTAACAATTCTATGCGAATACTGTAAAGTAAATAATTTATTTAGTGAAATCTGCTTATGTGAAGGATTTATGTGCTTAATTTTTTGGCACGTAATGCTTACAAGATGGTGAATATATCATGCAAATAGACAGAATATTGAATTCCTGACTTTGTATGCACACTGTCATTGACTGCAGGAAGGTCCAATTCTTGAATGCCAAGGCAAGGCAAGAACTTTGACACGTATTGCAGTACTGACATGGAGGTCATCCCTGATCATGTTCAGAGATCTAAGATATTATTGGCTTCGGCTAATGCTATTTATACTCCTTATGATCTGCATGGGAACAGCATTTTCAAATATTGGCCATTCTTTGTATTCCATAGGGGTAAGTAAATTTGGTATTTCAGGTTGAAAATGTCATGCTTTCTATTGTCAACACAGAAATGGATGTTTTCTCTAAACAATAGTATGATTGTTATCAAATATGCTTTTCTTTGGAGGTATAATTCAAGAACTCCGCAAGTTACTTGCTGACTTGTGAGAACTCGAGAGGCAAATCAGGCTGGTAATTGACTTGCCAAAAAGCTTGCTGACGAGTTTTGGGAGAGCTACTCACTGGAAATACTCTTGAAACTTGGTGAGTCTGAGCCAAAAACTCAGCTAATAGTGCCCAATGACAGTCGGTGGCAGAAAAAACCCAAAAGCTCCTCATGTTTTGCAATTTCATTTTAATGCTTTTGATCTATTGACACTTTGACCATATTGTGTTAATTGGATGATCATGGTATGCCTGAGAATGATGTTGTACGTCAACAGAAATCATTACCATCCATTTCCAGGGCACCCACACAGCTACTTAGAAGCTTCAGTTGGAGAAGAAATTTGTAAAGTATTAAAACAGATTTGTAATTTATAATCATATTGATATTTCATATTACATTATGATGTGCATTGAACTTAGTATTTGATCTATAAATGAAGTAAAAACTACATATGAGTTCTCTAAAATTAGTTTAATGCTTGCTTTTAAAGATTATTTTACAAAAATATATATTTTTTAATGTTTGAAAATTTTGCCAAGTCCCGAGTCCAAGTCAATTTTTTCCTGCCAAGATCTTGCCAATCCAAGTCCTTAAACCACTGATGGAGGTATTCTGTCTTAATATCAAGGAACACAGTTCTCTTCAGCTTTATAACTGCTAGAAGCCTTAAATGGATGGAGTTTTATGGTGTGGCTTAAACCCAAAAGTGCAATGCAATTAGAATATATGGTTCAGGAATATGCAGATAGTGCAGAGATTTTAATAGCATACAGTTCCATTATGTTTTCAAATTTTTATATTTGACCCAATGAATATTGTATGGTGCCATGCAAATCAACAGGACATTGGAAAGGAAGTATCATATTTGTTAGAATGTAGTGAAGGACATTCTGAGAGGAAAAAGTTGAGTTGGTCTGGATTAATTCTTTTACTATTTACCTTAATGCACAAACCAAAAGTGAGTAATGCATTAGCCCATCGGTTTTTAGACTCTAAATAATGTCTGTAAGCAACAATGTATGGTGGTTGAGCTTGTGGAGGAAGAACCATGTATTGTGCTTGGTCTAGTATTTTGAAATTTTCTAACATCCATCAAGTCAGAAGTGTAAGACTATAAGAAGATAATTTTTTATGCGAATATGCAATATGTGTTCTTGAATTTTGATTTGATAACCATAATGGTAATGATTACACTTTTGTTTATTTTTCTGAATTTTCTTAGATATGTTCTATAGACTAGTTTGACAGATTCCTTGCTCTTTTAGTTGTAGAACACTATTCTTTTCTAGCTTTATGTTAAAATTATGAGTAGCATTTTTTACTGACATCTTATTTTAATGTTTTAATTTCAGGTAAGAGTAGCAGCAGTTTTCTTCTTTGTAGCTTTCACATCTTTGATGAGTATTGGTGGCTTTCCTGCACATATCAGAGAAATTAAGGTAAACATACATAGTTTGGGAATGTCATATGCATATTAAATGAATGGATACATACTTTACATGTCTCATCTTCTGTAAGGAAAATATTAGTGAGTTAAACTCTTTAACATTTAAATGTGAAGTAAAAACATCAAGTCTAACTCAATTACATTTCATTTGACTGAGTTATGGAATATTTAAATGTGATGCATTTCATCATCGTTGTGGAAACATCATTTACATGAATAATGACTGCACCATGATCCATTTTAATTGGAAGCTCTTGATATTTTACTGGTATAATGATTGACAAAATCCACATTTATTTTGCTTGCACTTGATGCACTCTAAGGCATAGTGTTGATACTCAGACTTGGCAAAAAAATGGTAAGTGATTCTTGACTCGGACTTGGACTTGGACTTGGTGCCAAAATTTGGCAAATTCAAAAAATCATTGAAAAATAGCAAATTGCTAGGGAAAAATGAGTATATTGTATTTCATATCAAATTAACTTCAAATGTATACAAACAAAAAAATAACTAATAAGTAAAAAAAGCCACATTGAAAGTTGAACTTCAAACTTGAAAGCTAATACAAAAGAATTGCTTTGATATGCCTACAGATATACACAAAAACTAATCAGTTAGATCTACTGTACATGTGTACACAAAGAAATCAAGTAAAAAGTGCCATATTTTAAGTCGAACTTTAAGCGTATAAGCTAATACAAAACAAATTGCTTTGGTATGCTTAAAATTGTTTCTCGTATGGAAAGGAGGGATTTAGAAATCATGTAGATGGCATTAGGAAAACAACAAATAGAAAAATCAAACCAAGGTAGAAAGGAGGCACTTCTTTGTGATGAGCCCTGCTGGCTCAAACCTCAAACCCCTGTCTTTTATTTATCTTTTATGTGTTTTACATTTTTTAGAGAAGAGTTTCTAGAGAGAAATAGAAGGGGCACACAGCATAAATGCTTATAAAATGTAAATCTAAGCTAATTGGAGCGAATTGAAATTACATAAGGTAATAAATAAGCTCAACAATGGATTCAGAACTCATAAACATACCCGAAAGCTCCTAGATTATTTATTTAAGAAATGAAGTCCAGTTTGCCAGCCAAGATGGAGAAATCTGGCAAAATCCAGTGTAGGAAGCTACAGAAAGTGAAATCCAGCCCAAAAATTGAGGCAAATGAGAAGTATATGCCAGACGCCAAGAAATGTGAAGAGAAACCCTCAAACTGGAAGGCGTTTCCCCTATAAAACCCAAATGCCCTTGCACAGATAGCCACGCACTTCAAGCAAAAAGCCCAAAACTCAACTTTGAAGGTACGGCCATGAAGTCAAATGCCTGCCATGATGAAAGAAGGTCGCCATCTCCACAAACCCTCCTGTCTCTGATAAAGAACTTAACCAAACTCTGATAAAGCACAGTAGAACCTCTGTATGAAGCTCTCACAAACTGCACAAATTCGACTGGTCTCTCACAGTCTCAAAAGTGCTCAACATTGAAGAGATTTCGTTCTCCAATGGAAGATTGCTCAAAACCTTGATCACAGGTGAAAGCACAGGAAAAATGTCCAAGGCAAAGTTGAAATATTCAAGAAGTGAATTTCTCATTGCCAAAATGCCTTATATGCAAAAAGGCACGACTTCCAAGAAAGATACGCCCTTCTTCATATTTTAAATCTTTTAAAATATATTTAAGTCATTTCAATAGTTTTTGACTTAAATACTTGGGCGCCCTTTTATATTTTAAGTGATTAAAATATTAAATCACCTTTATAGAATATTTAAGTGATATAAAATGTATAAAGTCAATTTGACTTTATAATAAGGCATTAAGTTAATTAATTAACTCAAATCACTTAAAAATCCATAACTCTTTCAAAACTCCAAATATTCCCGTGTCGTCAGAAGCTGTCAACCCCTGAACTGCTAATGCCTGCTGTGAACCAATCACTGGGCTCTGAAAATGAGAACGACCAAGCTCTCCAGAAAGTACCACTGACCCTCTAACCAAACCAGTTAGCCTACGAGAGTCTGAGTAAGAGGCTAACCACCATCAACCATGATCATGCCGAAAAAGGGGACATTACATTCTCCCAACATTAGATACAAGCCATTGGACTTTTGTGCCACTTTGTGTATGTCAAACAACTCTACAAAAGGGGTAGCAGCGTTGTCATGGACAACTTCTTTGTCCCTAATTGTATGGAATTGCATCTCTTCCCGCATTTCAACAAGCTTTGCTTCACCTTATTCTAATCAATCTATGTGTGGCCCTCCTCTATGAATATGGGTTTCTCAATCTTGGTGATCCACTTAGATGTGGGGTCATACTCCAACTCTACTGGGGTTCATTCTTCATATGCAACTAAAATCATTTTATAGTAGAGGTGTAGGTTATTGTAACAAACTAACTCATACTACAAAGGAATTACTTTGGTTTTTACCCTAGAAGTAAATAAAAGCATTTGCTTAAAAATAGGAATTTTTGTAATGTCCCTTTCTCAGCACTAGTCCTTTTGGGTGACCGTTAGCCTGTTTCAGAGATATGTAGGCTAGTCGTAGGCAAAATTAGGGTTTCCTATTTTCTAGGAAGTATCTTTCTGAGTTTTCAAG
Organism: Sequoia sempervirens; assembly: GCA_007258455.2. NCBI lineage: Eukaryota > Viridiplantae > Streptophyta > Pinopsida > Cupressales > Cupressaceae > Sequoia > Sequoia sempervirens. The sequence goes on from VDFB02150583.1 coordinate 10,669, forward strand.
GGATGGATGCATTTTGATCAGTGATGTGATGTCCCCATCCTAGTTAGCGCAGCTGGTTATGTGGTTAGCCTATTAATTCGATCCTCGTAGGCTGACAGATTTGTGTAGAGGATCATTTGAGGCAGTTACCCGGTGTTCGAGAGCATCCTTCTTTCAGTTGTTTCAGGTTGGGCCTTCGCAGAATCCTTCAGAGAGGTTTTCCAGATACTTACTATTTTTAGTAAGTTAGGCAGGCGGAAGCTGCTATTTTTGGTAGGGCACCTGGTTCAGCTGGTTTGCTCAGATTCGACCCAGTGCATTAGTTTGTTGGTTAGATGGAAGAATAACGGAGTATTTAATGATTTATTAAATAATTAATATTTTGACTTTATATTATAAAGTCACTTTATTAATGTATTTAAATATTATAATTAAGGCGTATTATAAAGTATTTTAATACTTTATAATAAAGTGGCATAATTAATTTAATGAATGAGTATTTATTCATTAATGAAGAAGGCGCCTATTATTAAATATTTTTCCTAAGTCCAAACAGGCAAATTAAATCATTTATTTAAATGATTATTAAAAGGAAGGGTTTGGTCGAATTTCTCAAGAGGCTTATATATTGACTGCCAAAGACAAATCGAACTCTTATGTCTTGATTATTCAATTTTTCTTCTTTTTGCTCTGAGCATTGAAGTTTGCAAACCTAGGGTTTCAGCAGACGATTGGTTTTGAAGAACGATACCTCTTCAAGATCTGGCATACTGAGGCTGTGCAATACCAGTTGAAGTTTGTCTACTTGGTGACTTCACACAGAGGTTACAGTTGAGTTTATTGATCGATTCAGGAAGGTTTTACGAGAGGTTATTCATTAGTGGACAGGGGCGACTTTCCAGAGATCATTTACTGGAGATCTGGCATTTCATTTCAAAAAGGCCGTACCATATTTATTGCAGCTGCTGGGCCGTACTATTCTGTACCAGCAGGGCCGTACTTCTCTTCTCAGGAGAAACGCCTTTCAGTTCTCAGCTTCTGACAGTGGGATCTAGTGCGCCTTGGGTTTCTGGAGATTGTTCATCATTCTGAGCTTGGAGATCTGTGTTCTGGAGTTGGCTATATTAATTTCTTTCATTCTTTCAAGCGGCTGCAACAGCAATCAGGTTCTCTTGAAAAATAAAGTTATTTCTTCTTATAAGTTCGATTTATACATTGTATATGCTCTGGATCATGAATAAATGCATTCGCCTTCATTAGAGAACAATCTTGATGCGTAGTTGTCATTCATTTATTTTTTATGAATTTTTTAAAGCTTCCTAGAGCAAAATCGCAATTTCCTGTTTTATGCAAAAAACCATCAAAACACAAAAAAACTACAAAACAAACAAAATCAGTGATTTCAGTTAGGGTTTGGGGTTGAGAGACACCTGGTCTCTTACAGTGGTATCAGAGCACAGTTTTCCTGCCATCCTGTGCTTTTTTAGTTGCTTTTTCAGAAAACAGAGTGCTTTTTGGTTGCTTTTTCATGAGTAGAGACATCATTCATTATACCAAGGGTATAGGAACAGGCAGAGTTGAGGATTGGACAGGTCCACCTATTCCTGAAGGTGAGACAGTGTCAGGAGTATTGGGTATTCACAGATCTAGCTCCAACAGCAGCGAGAACAGTGTTGCAACCCTGATGGCAGACCGTGAGATCCCTGCAAAGACACATAGGGATTCAGGGAAAGCACATGCAGAGGGCGACATTACTGATGAGGAGTTCAGACGCAGGCACGATAATATGATGGACATGATGTCCCAATTGATGGGCACTATTAGGCAGTATACTCCATCACAGCCGCACTATATTTAGATCGATAGTCAAGCAGGACTGCAGGAGTGGATCAGCCGTTGGCATCAGCACCACTACAGCCATCACCGATCTATCATGAGCGTAGGCCCGACAACCTACATTCTACCCAGAGAGACCCCACCTCCGACTTCGGGCAGAGCACAAGGGCATCATCAGGAGTTTCAGCCGCATAATGGCATGTCAGTAGCAGATGTGACTGGTTTCACGGTGAGTACCTATCATTGGCACCTGAGATCAGGCAGGCATTATCTTTTCATGAGTTTATGGATGTTCATAAACCTAGAGGAGGAGGCAGATTTGACCGTAGAGCTCCTCAGCATCAGCAGCCATAGCCACAGGTGAACAGGGATTTGCAGTATGCAGTCAGCAAGATCACCTTGCCATACTTTGATGGTTCTGATAAGACGTAGCGAGGTCTTGGGTCCAGAAATTGGACAACTATCTATCACTGAGACCTATGCAGGAGGACGAGGCCATTAAGTTTGCTACTTTGCATCTTGATGGGCTGGCACATGATTGGTGGCATCATGGCATGTACACACTTGGCCATCATCAGTTACTACCTACAGGAGTTCACGGCAGGCTCATAGGCATTTGATAAGAAGGATCGGAACTCTACTTCGGGGAGCTAGCTCAGCAGAGCAGACAGTGGTCTGGATTCTTATATTGGTGAGTTTCAGAGGGTTGCAGTCATGGTGACAGGCATTTCAGAGCGGAGACTCATTATACTTTTCGTTGAGGGTTTGACAGAGCCTATGAGAGGTTGGGTCAAGGCATTTGACCCTCCTACCCTCCAGGAGACCATGAGGAAGGCACGGAACATGGAGCTTGCAGCACCTCGCAGCAAGTTCACTCCAGGTTCGACACCCTACACGAGGCCTAATAGGTCTTTTGATAGGAATAGGCCCTTTGACAGGAAGAGGGATCCACCAGATCCTAAGAAACAAAATGCACCAACCTTTGACAGAGAAACACTGAATGAATTGCGGAAGAAAAAATTGTGTTTCTGGTGCAAGGCACCCTACGATGAAAAACATGTATGCCCACTTCGTCCCAAGGTCAAAAACAATCAGATGGAATGGTTTTATGAGGGCGAAGAGCAATCTGATCTGTCAGACCAGCAAGCTGATTCCGAGCATTCAGACGATGACAGGTCCGAAAATGAGGGTGAAAATGAAGGAGGAAGGAAGCTACAGGAAGCCCATTTGACTAGCCTTCAAAGAGATGGGTCGTTTAGACTTCGCGGGCTCCTACCAGGTCAGAAGGTGATCACTTTACTGGACACGGGTGCCACACATAATTTCATTGATGCACGGCTGGTAGAGAGACGTGGTATTCAGACAGAGGGGTTTGAGGGTATTCGAGTTAAGGTGGCTGATGGGTACACCCTCAGATGTGACCGAAAGATTACTGATCTTCCGATGCGACTGAACAACTATGAGTTCAAGACTGAATTCTATGTTGTTAATATGGGAGATACTGATGTGGTGTTAGGGATGGCATGGTTGCACGATTTGGGTGAGTTCACACTCAATTTGCAAGACATGGAGATGAAGTTTAAGGTTGATGGGAGACCTCATGTCATCAAGGCCATAAGAGACAGTAATCTGAGGATGGTTTCGTTTAGGCGGATGGAGAGACTCATTCGTCATGATATGGTTGACTGGGCAGCAGAGTGCATGTTGATGCCAGCCCAGCAGGAGCAGCAGAAGGGTGAGTACCACCCAGACATTCAGATACTGAGGACTAAACACTCCAAAGTGTTTAGCGACATTCCACCTGGTAGACCTCTAGATAGAGGCACTGAGCATATCATTGAGTTGGAGGAGGGCGCAAAGCCCGTTATGATCACACCCTATAGACATCCGAAACGACTCAAGGATGAGATAGAGAAGACCATCAATGAGTTGTTAGCTATGGGGCACATTAGACCTAGCAAGTCACCTTTTGCTTCATCGGTTGTATTGGTGAAGAAGAAGGATGGATCACTTCGGATGTGCATAGACTACCGACAGATCAACAAGAGGACAATCAAGAACAGGTACCCTATACCACGCATCGATGAGTTGATTGATGAGTTACACAGTGCTATCTTCTTCACGAAGATTGATTTGAGATCCGGGTACCACCAGATTCAGATGAGGGAGCAGGATATTGAGAAAACTGCTTTCAGGTGTCATTGCGGTCACTTCGAGTTCTTGGTTATGCCCTTCGGTCTAACCAATGCACCTGCCACCTTTCAGGCTACTATGAACAGGGTCTTCAGTTCTCAGCTGAGGAGATTTGTATTGGTCTTTTTCGACGACATTCTGGTATATAGGAGGTCATGGGAGGAGCATTTAGCTCACTTAGACATAGTTTTGGGTATCTTGGCTGATGAGTCTTTCTATGCCAAGGAATCCAAGTGTGAGCTAGGTATGGAGGAGGAGTTGTATCTAGGGCACATCATCAGTGCCAAGGGAGTGAGTATGGACCCTGAGAAGGTCCGAGCTATAGTTGAGTGGCCGGTACCTGAGAACCTTACGCAGCTCAGAGGCTTCATTGGGTTGTGTGCTTTTTACAGGAGATTTGTTAGTGGGTTCTCACGTCACGCCGCACCCTTAATTGATTTGACAAAGAAGGGGGCTTTTACTTGGTCACCACAGGCGCAAGAGTGCTTCGATAGGTTTAAGGTGATCATGACTTCATGTCCAGTGCTAGCATTGCCTGACTTTACGAAGTCATTTGATTTATTTTGCGATGCTTCAGGAGAGGGCATTGGTGTCGTTTTGATGCAGGAGCGACACCCTATTGCTTTTGAGAGCAGAAAGCTTAGGGGTCCTGAGAGGTTCTACAGCATTTACGATAAGGAGATGTTAGCCATTACGCATGCTTTGGCTAAGTTCAGGCAATACTTGGTAGGCAGCAAATTCAGTGTTCGTACAGACCACAATAGCCTGAAACACTTCCTTGGACAGCGAGACCTGAATGAGAGGCAGCAAAATGGAGTGATAGCGTGATGGAAGTATGACTTGGCATCACACCTTCATTAAGGGGAAGCGAATGTTGTAGTGGCCTTGTCTAAGTAGACCTCGGTTAAGATGCCATGGCTGAATCTCGGAGAGGGTGGAGGCATGGATTATTGTTATTGTAGAGTATGCTAAGAACCCATGGGCTTCTAGCATTGTTGACAAGACAGAGCAGGATAGCAGGTACACTATTGTAGATGACTTGATCATTTACAAAGGGCGGATTTTTCTGATTCCTGATTCTGAGTTGAGCTACAATTTTGAGAGCCTTTCACGATCTTCCTATGGCGGGCCATCCCGGCTACTTCAAAACATATAAGCTGGTTCGGGAACGGTTTACTTGGAGAGGGCTGAAAACTGATGTTCTACAGTATGTTCGAGAGTGTTCTGTTTGCCAGCAGAACAAGCAGGAGCACACTTATCCTGCTGGGTTGCTTCAGCCACTTCCGATACCTGATAGGAAGTGGGAGTGTTTATCGATGGACTTTATCACGGGTTTGCCGAAAGCCCAAGGTAAAGATTGCATATACGTAGTGGTTGATCGGTTGACCAAATATGCTCACTTCTTCCCGATTACCACTACATCGCAGACTGCAGAGCTCTTCTTCATAGAGGTATTCCGATTACATGGGTTGCCTCAGACGATAGTCAGCGATAGAGACAGTCGGTTTATGAGTAACTTTTGGCAGGAGTTGTTCAGACTCTGTGGGACCGAACTGACACCGAGTACCAGCTACCATCCGCAGACAGATGGACAGACAAAAATTGTCAATAAGTGGGTGGAAGGTTACTTGCGCAATTACATCGCTGCAATTACATAGCTGGACAGCAGAGAGCTTGGGTGAGGTGGATATACCTCTGCAAGTATTGTTATAACTCGACTCACCACATGACGATACATATGACACCCTTCATGGCTTTGTATGGGTATGAGGTGCCCAACCTTTTGGACCTGATATTGAGAGATAGCAGAGTGCCGAGTGCAGGGGATATGATGCAGAGTCAGCAGGACATTTTGAGGTCTTGCAGAGACAATATCCAGCGGGCACAGAATCAACAGAAGCAGTATGCTGATCAGAAGAGGGTTGAGCATTCCTTTGATGTGGGTGATATGGTGTACCTTATGTTGCAGCCGTATCGTTAGTCTACTTTGCGGAAGAGTGGGGCAGAGAAGCTGAAGCCTCGTTACTATGGACCATTTCGTGTTGTCAGACGAGTGGGCGAGGTTGCTTATGAGTTGGACTTACCAGCAGATAGTAGGGTTCACAATGTGTTTCACGTTTCTCGCCTGAAGAAGGCATTGGGTCAACATGTGATACCCTCTCCAGTTCTGCCACCCCTTAATGACGAAGGGAAATTGATACTAGTACCTGAGGCCATCCTTGAGATGAGAGAGAGACACCTTCGGAGGCGGGTGATCAGGGAATATCTGATCAAGTGGAGAGATTTGCCAGTTGAGGATGCTACATGGGAGTGAGAGGAGATTTCACGGCATCGAGGAGTTGAAAGGATTCTTGAGGACAAGCAATTTAGGGGAGGCCCAGTTGTGATGTCCCCATCCTAGTCGGTAATTTGAATTATATGGTTAGCCTATTAGTGGATCCTCGTAGGTTGTGATTTGTGTAGAAGGGATCATTTGGTGATTCTACGGTGTTGAGCATCCTTCTTTGGAGTTATTTTGAGTTGGGCCTTCCGAGTGAGAGTTTTGGATACTTACTAATTTTTAGTAAATTCGGTGAAATGTTGCTATTTTTAGCGGGCACGGATTTATTTGATACCCTTTCCGAGGATTCGACCCGATTAAATGAGTTTGTTACAGTGGGGATGGAAGGAATAATTATTTAATGATTTATTAAATAATTAATATTTTGACTTTATATTATAAAGTCACTTTATTAATGTATTTAAATATTATAATTAAGGCGTATTATAAAGTATTCTAATACTTTATAATAAAGTGGCATAATTAATTTAATGAATGAGTATTTATTCATTAATGAAGAAGGCGCCTATTATTAAATATTTTTCCTAAGTCCAAACAGGCAAATTAAATCATTTATTTAAATGATTATTAAAAGGAAGGGTTTGGTCGAATTTCTCAAGAGGCTTATATATTGACTGCCAAAGACAAATCGAACTCTTATGTCTTGATTATTCAATTTTTCTTCTTTTTGCTCTGAGCATTGAAGTTTGCAAACCTAGGGTTTCAGCAGACGATTGGTTTTGAAGAACGATACCTCTTCAAGATCTGGCATACTGAGGCTGTGCAATACCAGTTGAAGTTTGTCTACTTGGTGACTTCACACAGAGGTTACAGTTGAGTTTATTGATCGATTCAGGAAGGTTTTACGAGAGGTTATTCATCAGTGGACAGGGGCGACTTTCCAGAGATCATTTACTGGAGATCTGGCATTTCATTTCAAAAAGGCCGTACCATATTTATTGCAGCTGCTGGGCCGTACTATTCTGTACCAGCAGGGCCGTACTATTCTGTACCAGCAGGGCCGTACTTCTCTTCTCAGGAGAAACGCCTTTCAGTTCTCAGCTTCTGACAGTGGGATCTAGTGCGCCTTGGGTTTCTGGAGATTGTTCATCATTCTGAGCTTGGAGATCTGTGTTCTGGAGTTGGCTATATTAATTTCTTTCATTCTTTCAAGCGGCTGCAACAGCAATCAGGTTCTCTTGAAAAATAAAGTTATTTCTTCTTATAAGTTCGATTTATACATTGTATATGCTCTGGATCATGAATAAATGCATTCGCCTTCATTAGAGAACAATCTTGATGCGTAGTTGTCATTCATTTATTTTTTATGAATTTTTAAAGCTTCCTAGAGCAAAATCGCAATTTCCTGTTTTATGCAAAAAACCATCAAAACACAAAAAAACTACAAAACAAACAAAATCAGTGATTTCAGTTAGGGTTTGGGGTTGAGAGACACCTGGTCTCTTACAAGTGACCATTTCCGGACTTACTATTTTTAGTAAATTATGATGGCTACCCGAAATGTGCTCAAATGGTGTTTTGAGTCACTATTTTTAGCAGTATGCTATTTTTAGTAAGTGCCATTTTTGGCAATGTGGTTTGGTAGCAATTCAACACTTAGTTACTATTTCTGGCAATGTAGTCTTGGCAGAGGCTTCTCTAGCTTTCTTGGAGTCAGAAAATGAAAGTTGATAGCTTAAGTTATATTATTTCTAATGTGCTTTTTGGCCCCCACGCCTAGGCTTATGACTTAAGTTGTTTTAAACTTTTAAAAGTGTGGTCTCTCATGTGGTCATCCAAAATGGAGACATATTTGCATTTTATAAAGTTTATTTTGCTAAGTGAAGTTGGACACCAAGATTGAATGGTCAAAAAGTTTTTAAATGAATATTTTATTCTCCTCATTTGGGCGTCCCATTTTGGAGGGAATTGAGCATTTGAATTTCTGGGGATTGAAGCTTATAAATAGAACCCCTCTCCCTCTCATTTGGTTATTCATTTTTATCATAACAAAGTGCTATCGAATTGGTTTCAGACTCTTGCTTCGAGGTTGATACACCTCGTAGTAATTCTTCAGTTTTGGGTTTGCAAGATAACCCCTAGTTAAACAGTGACTACTTCTTCATTTAGAAGTTGCAAATTGAGCTTCATTGGTGATGGCATCTTTTGTGTTATCAGTTTGGTGTGGCTTTGATGTTTTCTAGAGACATTTTTGGTGTGTTCATTTGCTGTTTGGAGTTTTGGAGTGTTATTTCAGTCCATTGCAGACCCACGTTCATGCTCATTCCATTCTGGAGACTTGGAGGAATATTGTGGGTATTGGTTCATTGTGTTCCTTGCTCTAGGTGCCCCTTTGCCTAGAATCTCAGATTTTTAGGGGGAGAACTTGATTTTTGCTGCTGGTCGCCCTCCTCAGGTGGTCATACTACCTTGTCTTGGGTGCATTGGGAAACGTGCCAGCCATTTGCAAACCATTTGATGGTGGCTTGCTATTGGATGTTGGACACCTAGCTTCTTTGCTTCATTTGCAACAAATTCAAAGTTGTGGTTGAGGAGATATGTGCATTTGAAGGTTGTTGGTTCGAGTTCGTGCACGTTGTACTTTAATATCAGACTGTTACTCCATATCAGACCTAGTATTTTCAGTATTTTGTTATAATATCATGATGCCCTGTCATTGTAATATCATAGAGATGATTATCTAATGCTTGGGCTTTCTTATTGCTAAGTTATCTCATGATTTATTGAATTTAACTCTAAATTGTAATGCTGATCTAGTAGTATTAATCAACTTTCTATTTCTAGTATTTTGTATTTCACTCCCATTGGATAAGAGGTTGAGTTTTTGTTTATTTTCTATTGCTTGTTGAAAAGTGGAAGTGGTTGGCTATGTTGCCAAGTTCTTTGCTTTCATTTACTTTCCTGTAGCCTGTTGAAAAAGTGGAAGTGGTTGGCTTTGCTGCCAAGTATTTACATTTTCTCTATTGGCTGGTTTGTCGCCAATAGCTCGTGTTAGTTTTTATGATCAGATGTAAAGCACAGAAATTTAATTCAAAATCAGACAATAATACAGCATATACCCTGGGAAAACCCTCCACCTGAGGGAGAAAAATCCAGCAACAATATATCACTTATATATTGAATCACAATGAATGTCTCCTTTACAAAGAGGCCGATATTAAGGCCAAGAGTGAGCACCACAATCTGATGCAATCACAGCAATGAAATAACTCAGCCTTCTATAATAAAATCGATCTGAACTTGATAACTTCTTCCTTCTTCAACTAGCACTATGTATGATGAACTATGATGAACAATGAATGAATATGAATAAATACAATGGACGAATCAATGGGTATATATACAAATAAATGGGAGAGACGCATCCCTTCAATTCTTCATGTCGGCCTCCAACAAAAAGTCTCGTCTCTAAGACACATAATGTCGGCATCAAGAAATCACATCTCTTCATAAAATAGATGTTGGCCTCAATTAATGACATTTAAATAAAACATCATTTAGTAATAGGCGTTCCTCTTCATAGGAAATCGATCTTGCAATTTAAATAGCCGTTAGGCTATAATTCAAATTGCTCTTCATATATCTAGCTGGGTTGGAAGTAGAAGCCTGACGTTGTATCAACATCAACACTCCCTCTCAGTTAGGGAGGATACTTCCAACTGTATAAGACATATCACCTCATCGTGATGTCAACCACAATGGCTACTCCCATATGTGGAAAGGAAATATATCACCTCATCGTGATATCAACCATCATGGCTACTCCCATGGATGGTAAGTGAGTACAAGTGCTCATCACTTAACGTGATATCATCACCTCATCGTGACATTCACCATGGCTACTCCCAGAGGGTGAAAACATAAGTACAAGAAAATCATCACGAACTCTCTCACGTGATGTTGTCATGGAGTCGCACACATGACATCCACCATGGCTACTCCTAGAGGGTGGAAACAAGGGTTTTCACCTCAAATCTCTCTCAAAGAGAAATGAATTAACAAGGGCTTACACCTCAAATCTCTCTCAAAGAGAAATGCATTAAAGAAGATCACTGATACTGAGACTCCTTCTCAGCTAAGGCTTCATTCTCCACCATACCAAGCTTGTCTTGAAAGTACACAAACTTTATCCTGGAGAGAGGCTTGGTGAGAATGTCTGCCGTCTACTCATCAGTGCTGATATACTTCAATTGGATCACTTTCCTCGATACCATATCTCTGATGTATTGGTATTTGATCTCAACTTGTTTAGTTCTGTCATGGAACACTGAGTTGATAAAAAGCTTTACACAACTTTGATTATCACAATGTATGACAGTTGGCTCCATTGATTGTCCAAACAATCCTGTAAGGAGCTTCCGAAGCCACACTACTTCTCGAGCTGCCACACAACCTGCAATATGCTCAGCCTCTACTGTACTCAGTGCCATAGAAGACTACTTCCTGCTACACCAAGATATCATTGCAGACCCCAAACTGAAGCAACATCTAGAGGTGCTCTTCCGATCAGTAACACACCTTGCCCAATTAGAATCAGTATAACCATGCAGCTTCAAGTCCACACCTGAAGAATATCTCAAGCCATATCCAACTTTGCCACGCAAGTATCTCAGGATATGCTTTGCTGCAACTAGATGAATTTGCCTTGGCTCACACATGGCCGGCCCAGTGCACTCAGCTGCATAGCAAATCTCCAGGTCACAAATTGACTAGATACATCAGCGATCCAATCCAGCTGCACCATGCATTGTGGGAATCCGCGGATCCCCAGACTTCATTTGCAGCCTCTTTCAGATTTATGCAGTTAGATCTCCATAGGTGTAGACATCTTGCAATCCATCATGCACCAAATCTCTCCTTGTGAATGTCAATGGTATACTTCCCTTGGCTTGGAATCATCTCATCACGAGAAACTGCATGTACTTCTAAGCCAAAGGTAGTAACATGAACCAAGATCCTTCATTTTTCAAATTCCGGAAGCTATCCTTGCATTTATTAATGAGGTGTTCTTCTGCCTCGATGGGAATCCGATCATCAGCATGGAACCAGAAGATCAGTGTTTCACCATCCAATTACCTTGAGTAGGGTTTGAGTCAGCATCATTCTTGGAAGGCCAAGCCAGCAGGAGTAGCGATCAATTCTTTCGTACCAGAAGCGAGGGAGGTTGTAAGGCCAGAAAAGCTAACTGACTGCAAACATGAGACTCCTTCCCCTTGAACCTCAAAGAAGCCATCCGAGGTTGCTCAATATATACCTCTTCGCCCGATTCACCATTAGAAATCATCTTCAACGTCCATCACAATTTATTATCTTCCATCCTACAGAATCTTTGTGCTTGGCCCAGTGGTGTGGCAGGATGTATGCTTGAGCAAGCTGGGCAAAGGTTTCCTCATAGTCAACTCCCTCTTTCTGTGAGAATCCTCTAGCCACGAACCTAGCCTTGTACTTCTCAATGCTCCCATCATCTGCATGCTTGATCTTGAAGAGCCATTTAGAAGATACCACAAATTTTCCTTCAGGTCTAGGTATGATGTCCCAAACATCATTCTTGAGAATGGATTGATACTCTTCAGACATCTCTCCAAACCTGTTGACTAGAAGCTTCCTCAACACTGGAAGGCTCAGACTCAATGATTTGACTCATCAAAGCAACATCGCTGGAAAACTTATGAGGTCTCTTACTTTCTCTGAAAGTTCCTCTTGGGACTGCAAACCTTTCTGCCTCTTGCATTGTTTGCCTGGCCCAAAGAGGTCTTTTTCTTCCAATCACAATATCTGTAGGCCCATCAGTAGGTTCCAAGGGCTCGATTGGATCATCATCTTCTTTAGGTTCTAGAGCCTCCCTCTGAATCTCAGGAGCATGGTCAACTTCCATATCCTGAGGAGACTCTTCATTATCGATCTCCATGTGAGTGCCCTTGGATCTCCTGAATGCAACATCCTCTTCAAATGTAACATCCCTACTGATCTCAATCAACTTCTGACCTGGAATGTAGATTCTGTAGGCTTTTGATGTCTCACTGTAACCTACAAATATCCCCTTCTTGCCAGAACATTCCAACTTTGTCCTTTTATCTTTCGGTACATGAACATACACTGGACATCCAAAGATCCTCAAATGGCTTACTTCCGGCTTCACCCCTGAGAATGCTTCTTTGGGAGTCATGTTCTCCAAAATTTGGTGAGGGCTTCTATTCTGAACATAAACGACTGTCCTAGATGCTTCAGCCCAAAGGAAGGTTTGCAGACCTTGGTCATGAATCATGGCGTTGGCTGCTTCCACAATAGATTTGTTCTTCCTTTCAGCAACACCGTTCTGTTGAGGATTATAAGGGACACAAAACTCCCTCTTAATCCTTGCTTCAATGCAAAAGTTACGGAAGCTGCTGGAAATGTACTCTCCTCCATTATTGGATCTCAGAACTTTGATCCTCTTCTCGAACAAGTTCTCTACCTGAGCTTTGAATTCTTTGAACCTCTCTAATACCTCCTCAGATTCTTTAGATTTCAAGAAATAAATCCAAGTCTTTCCAATGCGTAGCCTCTGCAAGTACCTTCATGCTCCTGGTTGAGTTTTGGAAGGTCTGAAACCATCTTCTCCATGGTAGGAAGTGCTCGAAAGTGAAGGTGAGCCAATCTTCTATGCCATAGTTCGCATGAACTTGATGAATCATGCACCAACGCCTTAAGTGGACGAGTGCAAAGTTTGTAGAGGCTCTCATGTCGAACTCCAATCACCCGAGCAGTCTTGATATTAAAGTTCTTTGTCCATGCAAGAACTTTGCCTTCTGAAAATGCAACTTGGTACCCCTTGTCCTCCAGGGCTGAAATAGAGACAAGGTTTCTCTTGATACTCGAAACAAATAGAACATCACTCAGCTGTAAGGAAATATCGGAATCCAAGTAAAGAGAGGAGGTCCCAACTCCTTTCACAGAGTAGCTAGCATCATCTCCAATAATGACTTGTTCACTAGAATCTCTCTCCACCAAATTAGTTAGATGCTCTCTAAATCCGGTAATGTGGCAGGAGGCACCACTATCAATTAGCCGAGTATTGTTGTTGGTAGGCACACTGCTTGAAAGAGCTGAATAGAATAGGAAACCATCTGAATCCTTCTGCAGAGGGATCTCATCAACATCAGCAATAGAAGCCTGCTGCTTAGGCCTAGTTGGACAATCCTTTGCATAGTGACCATAATTGTCACATCTAAAACATTGGACTTGGGAGAGGTCCCTCTTCTTCTTGAATGCAGGAGCACCATCAGCTGCTTTATCTCTGTTCCTCTTGAAATATCCTTTCTTTCCATATTTCCCTTTCTTCTTCAAGGATTGAGTGGCAAGAACATGAATGTCTTCATTAGTAGGGCTTTGACCAATACCTCTCGCAGCCAACCTAGACTCTTATTGAATACAATCCGCCCTCAAACGATCAAACTTGGGAAGTTTCGATCTCACGCTGATTCCTTGAATGTAAGACTCCCAAGATGAAGGAAGACCATTAAGGGCCAGCATGGTCAAATCCTTGTCATCAACAATATGCCCAATAGTAGAGAGCTGATCGCTCAACTCGGAAATCTTCATGAAGTAAGCAATGACGAATTCTCCTTTATCATCTTGACATGATGAAGTTGTTGCTTTAATGCAAGTGCACGGCTTGTGTTGTTGATCTCATACATCTCCTCCAAAGTCTTAAGCATCTCTCTTGCCGTCTTCAACTTGGAGATGATTGGAACAATATGATCCTTCACAGAATCAACTAACATCTTCTTCGCCTTAGTATCTTTCTTCATCCATTGAACCTTCTCTTCCTCATTAGTAGGCTTGGGGACTTTGTTCTCCACGAACTCAGCTAATTTATTTTCCTCCAAGGCGAGCATAACTCTGAATCTCCAAGATGTGAAATTAATTGCTCCCTCAAGTCTATCCTCGATCTTGAGTCCGTTCACCATCTTGTTGAAAAGATAGATGTGATCAAAGATGAGAAAGAGAATGAAAAATATCGCTGCTTGACTAAATCTGATCAAGATCTTCCTTATACCCGCTCTGATACCATGTTAGTTTTAACTTTTTATGATCAGATGTAAAGCACAGAAATTTAATTCAAAATCAGACAATAACACAACATATACCCTGGGAAAACCCTCTACTTGAGGGAGAAAAACCCAGCAACAATATATCACTTATGTATTGAATCACAATGAATGTATCCTTTACAAAGAGGCTGATATTAAGGCCAAGAGTGAGCACCACAATCTGATGCAATCATAGCAATGAAATAACTCAGCCTTCTATAATAAAATCGATCTGAACTTGATAACTTCTTACTTCTTTAACTCGCACTATGTATGACGAACTATGATGAACAATGAATGAATATGAATAAATACAATGGACGAATCAATGTGTATATATACAAATGAATGGGAGAGATGCATCCCTTCAATTCTTCATGTCGGCCTTCAACAAAAAGTCGTGTTTCTAAGACACATAAAGTCGACATCAAGAAATCGCGTCTCTTCATAAAATAGATGTCGGCCTTAATTAATGACA
>VDFB02150584.1:0-26201 GCA_007258455.2 Sequoia sempervirens
CGAAATGAAAGTTGCACCACTTTGCAACTTTAATTCCTTAAAGATTGCAATGGCTTTGCGTAGTTGGCTCGATTCCTGCATGGCGAAACAAAGTTTGGTTTCGTTTCACCAAGTCAATACCGTCCCTTGAATTCTTAGGAAGTAGATTAGAACTTGACCCATTTGTCTCTTTTGGTTTGTTTGATCTACAACCCAAATAAAAGAGCTTCATTGTCCAAACCTTCATTGTGAATTGAAAAAATTCAATGCTTTAGGTGTGATAAGTTTGGTCACTTTTCCAAACATTGTTCAGATAGACCTAAGCATCAAGCCTCCATTGCAAATGTAGATGATTTCTCTCCACAGAAGAATGAAGAGCCTTTTTACCATGCAATATAATAAGATCCTTGAAGCCTTATGCTTACAATAATTATAAGATCAATATAAGAAGAGCCTTATTACTATGCAATATAATAAGATCCTTGACTTACTGATGCTTTACTTTTTTCATGATATTATAGAACATTTTTATGGGTTGTTGGAAAGTCCTCCCTTGGGCTACTGAGTTTGGTTACAAGTGAGTCATCCAAGTTATTAATCTCTATCTTGTTCTTATTAGATATAGTCCTCCTTTAATATATTTTATACTGGACTCCAATTGAAGTAGATTATTATATTGTATGAAGCAGAGATTCATTTTCATGCCACATTGTACTATACCATATATGCTGCATTTTGAATAATGTTTTAGTCAAATTTGAAAGTAGTAACTGGGGTAATGAAATAAATAAAGGAAAGATTGAAAATTATGTTTGTTTAATTGCTCCTCTTGTTCAACCTAATAGTGAGTGACTAATTTGTGTGCTCTTGTGTTCTTGTGATTTTGTTTTTGCATGGGTTAATTAATTTAATTTGAAAGTCTAGGTATGTGTTAGCCTAGGCCTATGCTTTATCAACGTTAAGTGGCAGAAGGAGAGGTCTTTATAAGAACATCATTGAGCAGCCACCTAATTTGGAGATGGTGAGCATGGGGAGCTTTTGAAGTGTGCCTAGGTCATGAAGCCCGGATTAGCAGCCGAGGTAAAAATGGTGCCTTGGAGGATCTAAAATGATGTTTTGAGTGGCATGATGGATGAGAATAGGCACCTAGACTGACAAGACTAACTGAAATTGGTACCTAGCATTTATTTGACTGAGCTAAAAGGCAGGTACATCAAGGATAGGTGCTTGGAGTGGATGTTTATGCAATGTGAAGCAATGGTTTGAGTTTGAAAGATGTATAATGCAATGTAATCAATAATATGAATAAATTTTTAATTATTAGTTATGTACTGAAGTAATTGCATAATTGCCCCATGTTGACTTTGTAAAACCATGTTAACGTTGAAATTTTTCATCTATCAGCATCTAGTTGTTACTTATGCAATGTGAGGTAATGCTTTTGAGTTTGAAAGATGTACAATGCAATGTAAATGACAATATGAATAAACTACATAATAACCATTCTTTTTATACTGTTGTACATCAAGATATTTAACCATTGCTCACTTGATTAAAATTTCAAAGAGTTTAATTATGCACATGAAGAGGCAATTAAATTTTGATTATCAACTTCTATATATGAAATTATCCAATAATCAAGTGTATGTCCATATACAAAAATGGCATCAACGCTAACTCAAACAAAATTTTACAATATGTGGCATATGCCATCTAGGTATCTATTCAATATTTACATGCCAAAATGTCTATCTCATTCTAAACTACCGGTGGATCATCAAAATGGAGCCTCTTTAAAGCACTCGTTGCCTCTGAAGGTAGTTGCACAAGAAAAAGTCAAACCACAATTGAGATTAGTTATACCTATATGATTTAAAATCAAATAATTAACATCCAAATCAATGCCATTAAATTATAATTAGACTCTAAAATTGTAATCTTGATTACTTACCAGAGTATAAATCTCTTCAAGGGTCAAGAGTTCTAGATATGCCCTCTCAAAGAACAAGCAAACCATCTTTTGGTACAATCTATATGAGTGAACAAAACATAAAATTGATCAAGTTAGCATGCAATTGTCATTAATGGGAACATATAAATGCCAAACACAAATAAAAGTAGTACACATGCTTCTTTGGGTGTTTGGTACACTCCTTGAATGCTTCAACCCCCTGCTCCTTCAAGTGTTCCAATGCGTCTTTGCTTGAGATTGTTGTGGCCCTTGTCAACAAGGACGTATAGCTCATAATTTCCTACACATAAAAATGACAAGTACATATGAAACTACCAATCTATGTCGATGTATGTATAATCAATATAAGATCTTAAATTCTTAATTCAATCAAATTTGAGTTCAATTACCTTGCCCATATCAAATTACACTTCCATAATGGACAAGTTCTTTCCTCCTTTCATGAGAAGGTATTTCCCTACAAAGAGAAAATAAGATAACATATAAGTTATTATATAATTTCATTTTAATAATAATTTAAAGGACAAGAAAGTATACAATAAATAAATGTAAATGAGTGAGTGCAAAAATATATATTGTGTGCGTGTCCAGGCCAAATGAAATGGCCCTCAGGGTGCTATCCGTCACATTTGTCAGCTCCTCCTCGGACATCAATTGTTAAATAGACCATGTAAATAAATATTAGTACATTATACTATCTCTTATTAATATTCATTTAAAAACAAATGCAAGTTATAAATTCACAACTTAAATTTTACCTGTGTCACGCCTCCAATGTCCCCCTCTTTAGTAGGAAAGGACTTTGTATGGTGTGCTCCACTCCCCTACGTCTGATCTATAATATCCACATCATGGAAGTCATAATCGGAAGTGTCTAGGGGATGCTCGACAAGCTCTACAAGAGGACCCAAGCATATTTGGCAGCACATGGAGCAAGTATGTGGTACACAAATATGTGGACCTGATGAGGATGATGCAGTAGCACTCAAGCCATCACCAACATCACCAGAATGTGGCTGAGCTACTACAGAAGCATGCGAAACCAAAAGATCACTCAAAGAGTGAATAGTGTGGATAGTCTATGTGGCCGCATCCTACATAATATCTGGATGGTATACTGGAGGTGGTAGAGGAAGGTGAGGGAGGGGAATATGTGGGTGGGGTATTACTCTAACTTCCCCTTCTCTATCCTGGGACATACCTCCACCAACGCCCTAGAAGGGTCTAATGTCAAAGTAATTGACATGATGCCCTAACACAAACTCAGCATATAATTATTTTATAAAGTAAAATGGTACATCCAAATTGTTGTTTGGTGGTTTCAAAAAAACCATACACCAACAATCCCAAAAGTTTTCTACAATGTCTCTATGAGTGCACCATTTTATAGAAAGTTTTGTTTTATTAACATTAACTGGCAAACCAGTGCGGGGGTTAACAAATAAAGAGGCTATTTGGGCTTTGGTTATTCCAAGATCTTTCACATCATCATAGGACAATCCACATACATAATATTCTCTCATGTTTTCTCGCCACGAATGAAAGGCATTATGTTGCGAGGAGAGGGTTTCTATATTTTTAATTATTTCATTCATTGTGTTTGACATCGAAGATAATCGAGGGACTCTCGTATAAACTTTAGAAATGCCCCTTAATTGTTGCAATTTTTTAGAAATTAATTCTTGAATTGATGGCTATGGAGGTGGTGGAGGTGGTGGTGGTGGAGGTGGTGGAGGTGGAGGAGGTGGAGGTGGAGGAGGTGGAGGAGGTGGAGGTGGTGGAGGTGGTGGAATTGGTGCATTTTCATCGTCAGCAGCCATAATGCCTGATTCAATATAAAAACAAATCAGTCTAATTAGAATTAGACAATATAAATGAAAATATTATAAAAATACCCTAGTTTATAACAAAAATCTATAAAATTTTCTAATTTTTAATCCAAATACATAAAAAACACTATTTTTAAGTCAAAATCCATTGCAAACATTTGTCAAATTTCATCAAAATCCATGCTAAACTCAAATTTTCATAAAATCTATCAAAACCACCCAACTATTTAGGTCAACCTTTCTAACATAAGAGTTATCAAACCAATTATAGGAAGCCATAACCATCATGAGCTTTTAATCATGCTTTGATTGTTCATAATCATCTACATAAAGTTCATGTACACATACAATAACTCTTTTGATCATATCCACTATGTACATGGGATCAATAGGTATTCCCTTTTAGGTTTATGCAAACTTGATATAAAAAGAAAATATAATTATGATAGAAGAATCAATATATGTAAAGAAATGTCAAACAAAATCTTGGTTTTCCTTTATGATTTTTGAATATTAATAATGTTTACTCTGGAAAATCATTATCATCTTCTTCATTATCATTATATTGAACAAAGTTTGTTGAATATAGATTGGCAATGGGCTTGTAAATATTTGTAAGTAAGTGATTAGGTGAAAAACAATTTATTTCCTTTACCATTAATAGGTCATCCAACTGGATTTGATTAGAATGAGGTGATGCACTTGGTTATAAATATGCTTACATCTTTCCATATCATGCCGAGTGTATGCGATGATATTAGAAAAATGTTTTGCATTGTTAAAGTTTGGTGGTAGGTTTAATTGTGCTTTGAATATGACTAATTGGAGGATTGAATCATATTCTTGTTTAACAATTTGCAACCTTGATCACATGGAGAGAATCAAACAACTATGAAATTTCATATCTCTTGACACAATTTATATCGAGTTATGTTTACAGTAGCAGTTACTTCTGTCTCAATATTATGAGCAGTTTGACATGAATGTTTATCAAGTAATGAATATTTTGTTTTCTTTTAAATGGTGGTAGTTGTTTTGGAGGCATGACTTATATAGTTGACAATAGGTATGAAGAAATTTACCTTCATACCAACTAATCAATATTCGATAATCATGAAGGGTTATACAAAAACGTGTTAAGGATGGATATTTCATTAGCAATTTCTTATCTTGAATATTAGGTTGTAAGTTACCTATAAACAACCTTTGAATGTCAACATCCGTTTCGGTTGTTCTGGTCTTGTGTGTGAGTATATGTGCATGCTTCATTGATCACTATGTTATTTAATTGTGTGGAAAAATATCAAATGTTAGTAGTCATGTCTAAATAATTAATTTAAATCATGAGTGAATCTGCGAGGTTATTTAAAATATAATTAGAAATTAGAATAATAATCCATTAAATTAAATCAAATGATCAAATTAAACTAAATTGTTAAAAACACAAATGATATTATTAGATAAATTGATTTAATAATCATAATGAACAAAATAATCTGGAAAAGAAAATAATAAAAAGGAAGACAATTGGAAAATGGAAAGGGAATAGTTTAATTAATTAAATCATGATAAGAGTTTTGGGAAGTGTAAAAGGCAAAAGAAGCTGGAAAGAAACTTCACCTATCAAGCAATTGGAAGTCGAAAAGAACTAAACTGTAAAATATGAAAAAAATAAATAAAGTATATCTAGCTTTTGGGAAGAAGCTTCTGAGGGCATTGGAATCTGAAGGGTTATTGCTAGCGAGCCGTGGAAGCCATAACATTGCTTTCCAAAACCACTTAGTTATGCAGCTGCTGGGTTAAAAAAATACTTTGAGAAGGGTATCGTTTATTCCATGCCCAATGTTTTCCACGATTTTGATGGAGAGGAGTCTCTCAAACACTATGGTGCACTTCTATCCGCTGGCCGGAAGATTGGCTAATCCCTCAGAAAATGGTGATGAAGGAGACGGTCGGGGATGTTGTTGGTGAATTGTTTTGCCTCAATGGAGCTCTCGATATGGATGGTCATTCCTTGCCTCTCTTAGTCGTTCAGAAAAGCTGAGCAAAAGGATGTGGACTCTCTTTACCAGAGGACTGGAAGAAGTGGAAGATTTCATACGGTCAAGGAGACAGGTAAGCAACGAAGTCCGTTACTTGAAATTACAAGGCAAGCTACCCATTTAATCCTTCTCTTCCAGTTATTGTCTAGGCAATGGTTTCATAGCATAGTTCGCAGGAGATATAGTTGTTGTCTTGTTCTTTGTGGGCCATTTCTTCTTCCATCTTAGCTTTTGCTCATTCCCAGAACCCTTTGGAAACAAAAATATTGTCTTCAGTTTAAATAACTCCCCCAATTTAGAATCACCAACAAGCAAGACTTGGACTTGATAGGAAGTTTATAGATTTAAATAAACTGTTTGATTCTCTTGTCAGTCTATCACAATTGCAGCACTTGAAAATAAATATTGTAAAAATTCTAACATATTGAGAGCTCACCCTTGGTCATGGTGAAATTTAACTTCTAAACTTCAACTTGGGCGCATCTCTGGAAACTTGGCTCTAAACTGTTCAAAACAGCAAATGTTGCACATTATTAAGTCACGTATTTGTACCTCACCTTACTCTTTCCCTTCTGTCGAGTCAGATTTGATATTAATGCTAGTAGATGGCGATATTTCCAAATTCCATCATTCACTTTCTGATATACTTGGCCACCTGTCACAACCGCAGCTCTTGAACATGGTAGGGTTATAGATTTAATTTAAACTCTCTGTTTTTATTATAAAAATCCCAAATGTTATCCTTAGGACTGAAGACAAGTGCCTTCTCATTTTTTTGCAACCGTAACGATCTCAAACTTGGAGAAAGCTTGGTTCGCGTGTCTTCTCTGATGCCGTCAATGAGCAGATTGTTCAAGTGAAGAAATTGAGGACCAATGAGCAGATTATTTAATTCTCTTGGTCTGCGCAATGTTTCAAGCCTTTGCCAATTACCTCTGTTCAGTCGAAGCTGAGAGAAATTGATGTTATTGGATACAGTGTTTAGATGAGCTCCTTCGCATAGTCTGGTTATCTAAATTTATATAATCCCCCTGATACCTTTGGCATCCTGTCGTAGCTGCAGTGTTTAGACTTTGGATCGTGTATAAATTTAAATAGCCTCCCTGAAACCATTAGCAACCCGTTACAGCTGTAGCTCTTAGACTTGCAGGGGTCGCATTCATGGGTGTCAGTTTACCAATGTTCCTTAAAGCACGCATGATTATTTAGCTCTGGTTATTGTTTCTTCCCTTTTTCGGTTAAATCTTGTTTGTATCTCTTTCTAGCATCATGAATTTCTTTACCTTCTCCCAATTTGACCAACTATGTGTAGTGTAATTTAATAAGAGCAGATCTGTGAGTGGCATCAAAATATGGTATTGTGAGTTGCAAAATATGTATTCAACATTTTAGTAACAAGAATTAGGAATCCCCAAGAGCGCTAGTGTGGTATGAAGGTAGACCACACACTCCTAATGATCAACTTTATCTGTAATGCCATAAGGGTTACTGATGTGTGAGATGGGAGCAGCCTCACCCTCTAAACCTTTATGGCTGCATTCACTAGAAAAATAAGCCTAGCTTACATTGTCAAGATGTCTCCCAAAGTGTGCCAGTAATTCTAAGATTCTGAGAGCTTCATTGTAAAATCTTTTGTTCATATCTTGCTTAAATTGTGTTCTAAAATATGGCATTCCTTTTTACGCTTGCTAATTGCATTTGCTTGAAATTTTCTTAAGCCCTGTCATATACTCCATCTTGTTCAATTGGCACACATAATGTTAGATTGTTGCTGTTGGCCAGTGAGAGATTCTTATAATTTGGTATTGAATGAATCACTACCTTGATGAATTATCAAATTGTTGCCTTTCAAGAAAACTTGCTAAATGTTGTTTCTTGAAAATTGCTTCCATTCCTTAAACAATGATCCTTGCTCTTCATCATAATATTATCATTGCTTTTCCTTGATTAAGTCTGTTGTTTTCACAATTATAATAACTGCTCCTCAACCCAAAAATAGTTGCCTCTTCTCACACTAAATTGTTACTCTTAACCAACCATTTTTTGACATATATTCTAACTCAACTATATATATATATTCAACTATTCCTCTTATGTATTCTCGGGTAATTGAATAGGATTGTTGACAATTGTGTTTGACAAAAATTATAGATTATTGTAATTATGTTACGTTACCTCAAATACTAATATTCGAGGAAAATGATCTTAAAATTTAATTATGTATGAAATGGGAAAATATAGTTGGTAGGTTTATAATACACTTAAATAAAGATAAATAAAGTTAAGTTCCCCTGACATTGAAAATTGAATGAAGGTTATTTCCATTATTTGATTAGAAGATTAAGAAATTTAGGATATTATAATTATCACAATTATTATGGATTATTCTTTGTTAATTTGTAGGTGAATGTTGTTATTTTATAACCTTTAGAGTGGAATGTTAAGTTTAGTGTGTAAGCTAAATAACTAGGAAATTGTATTAAGGTTGTCTCAAATATTAATATCCGAGGGAAATAATCTTTTAATTATTATGAGATTAATGATAAGGAATATTGTGGAATGTAAAAACATGCCTTGAGATAATTACGATAAGTGATTTTAGAGTTCCCATATTTATTTTTAAATTAATTATTTTTGAACAAATAGATAAATTGTTTTTGACTGGTCATTGATCTTTTAGGGGTAATTTGGTGTATCCTATTTGTGGTATCCTCCTTGGAAATGCTTGGCCTGGGAAGTATTTTCATTCATTTGGATTCATGTCGTTTATGAGTGTTTTGACATACTCTTTCCTTGTGACTTTCTTGGGTTACTTGAGTTGGTGATCTTCTTTAAGTTAAGTTGTGTTGCTATTCATTTATCCTTACATGGTGAATTCTTGGTTGGTTTTGAGTTAAGGAATATTTTGGATACTAAAGTGATGATTTGGTTGTAATAAGTTTATGCTTCTTATTTAATGCAGTCTTCCCACTTTTATTATTTTGGTGAAACATTTAATTGCATTGTTGTCATGTTTGTTGATTTACGGATGGGTCTTGATGAATCTTCTCTCTTTTATGGCTTTTCTGAGTTACTCTCTTATTTGAGGAAATTTTATCCTTGTGTTGGAATTATTGGAGAAATACTCATGTTGCTTCATTTTACCCTTGTTTGTGGGTTTTCATTCTTTTGGCTTCCAGAGGCTTGAGATGATTGATAATTGATGTTCTCTCTCTTATGTGCCTTGATTTGGCGAGTGTTTTGGTTTCATGATTTTCAAAGGGTTGTACCAGATTTGTTGAGACTTGAATATGTATTTATAGCGAGATGGGTAATGCTCGCAGCTTCTCACCTTGAGATCTTATATTCTTATTTTGATGGTACAACCCTTGGTCTTTGGTTCCTTGGTTTTTATGTTGTTGGGTCTCTAGGGAGGGCCTCGTGGGGCCGGCTCCCAAAGGGGAAGAGCACAGAGAACCCAGGAGGAGTTAGTAAACAAGTGAAAACCTAATAATTAACTTAGGAGGGTTGGGTGTAATATCATTATAAGATTAATAAAATGGATGCCTCGTCTTCATTAGTGCTAGAGATCTAATGGAAGGCTGAGAAGGCCGTGGTTGGCATGGTCGTGACCTCGTCCTCACGAGAGGTCTACGGCTCCGCATGAGCTACCCTATGGTGCCAGCGCCTCAGGTAGGAGGAAGGGCCAGGAGATCCATAGATGGGGGCCGGCGCCTCAGTGTGGAGGAAGGGCCAGGAGAACCCATGTAGGCTATGTGATGACACTCTCCCCTAGTTGCCCATGTATTTTACTTTATTATGTTCCTCTGGAAGTAGGTTGTGGGAGTTGATTTAGATTGTTGATATTTGAATTTATTTTGATTTATGATTTTTTCCTTAATACATTCTTGGTGTACTTGTGATCTTATATGATCTCTTTGATATTTGACTTATGACCTTGTACTTTTATGGTACTGTGATATGATGTTATCGTATTATTTGATTGAAATTTGGAATTGTATTATGTATTTCATGATCATCCTTTGATTCTTATTTACTGGTCATTGCTTTAATTTATGTGATAGGATTTGTGATTTTATGTTAGTATGATGACTCTTGTAATCCTTGAGTTTTATGATACTTTTGTATGTTGTTGAGTCTTGTGGTTCCCTATTTGGATGTTCTTGGTTGTGGTCTCTTTCTTGTTAGCTCCTGGCACGGGGGGTGGGTCATTAGACTCACATGGTCGGGTGGAACGTGCTAAGCACCCCATTGGGTCCCCATTCGAGGATCGAGAGGTGCGGATTGGTGTTGTTACAGTGACTTCAAAGTTGTATTTGTCTTGGAGCCAGGTATGATACTTTGTATCATGTTATCTCGTGTATGGTTTCCATTTAAGATTGGAACCACTTTTGTATCATTGTACTTCTTGAATATTGTACTGTAATGTAATGTTAAACTTGGTATGGATATTGGTCATGGCAGTTATTATTTAATGTGTTGAGTCATTCATGTATATGTTGTATTTATGTTCACAGATGGTTTCTTATCAATGAATTTTCATGTATTTGTTATATTGGTTAATGTTTATTTGTTATGAATTATATCTTTGGCTTTTATCCTATATTATCGTTGTCTCGTAATGACTCCTCGTGTACCCCAAGGGATGTATGTGTTAATGAATCTGCTTAAATGAAATTCATTTCATGTATTAATGCATATTACTTGTATGTTATGTTAATTTAATAAAAAAAAAAATTGTGCTGTAATTATTGTGTTGTCCTTTGGGGTTCACATGGCGGGGAATTACAACATTGGTATCAGAGCCTAGGTTCGTACACTGGGAACTATGTGTGCTCACTATGTAACCTTGCGATTAGACCCGTGAGTCTTGAGTTTTACTTTTCTTTTGTCTTTTTTTTGAACCGGAGTTTCTTCTATTTTCTGGTGTCGGGTCGATGGTGCAGGAAACTGATGGGAAAGGATAGGACCCTCGGTGTAGTGCGCAATGCACCGATATCCTTCCTGTCAGGGATGCTCTATGGACCCTTGAGTTTTAGTGTGATGTGTTTCTTGGTGATGTCTTTTATGTGGGTGATTATGTCAAGTGTGCGTGGAATCTACAATTTTGTTATCCTTGAGTGATGAATTATGTTTTCTTGAAATTGTGAAGGTGTAAAATTTTACCCTTTTTATTGATGTTGATGTGAGATTTGGTGTTGCATAATGATTAAAGTGGAGTTCTTTGTGTGAAAATTATGAGTTTTAACGAAAATGTATGGTTTTGTGGATAATTACTCTATGATTTTTAGCAGTATATAGTTAAAATGCAACTTGAATTATTGGTACTAATGTGCAATGTTCTATGATAGCCTTGGATTTACAGGAAATTGGCTTCAGAAAGCATAGTGACGAAGGTAAGGTAATATGCAAGTACAGATACTCATAATGTCAAGTAGTAATTAATTTTGGTAATGTATAGGAATTAGAATTGTTGTTAGTATCCTTATATGAGTATTTTCTAAATAATTGGAAGAAAATTGTTTATGAGTTACTAGGATTGTTTTGATTACTAGGTGTGGTTTGGTGGGAGGGACAGTGTGGTATCACTCGCTTGCGAGTGCCCTACTACGCTGAGAGTTCCTCTCATGATATAATTGTGATATATATGTTCTGTGCACAACGTTTGTTTGCATGCAGGATTGCAGGAATTAAGTCTCGATTCCACCTGCATTGTCAGGACAGGGCGAGCATCATAAACACCCAATGGGATTGATGTGGAAAATAGGGACTGACAAGAAAGTTTCTCCAACCTAGTACATCACTAGTCCTTGTGTTTGGAAAATTGGTCTGGTTGCAACCCCATCACCACTTTTGTTTTGGCATCATTTCAGTATTTTTGGTTTGTTTAATTTTCGTTGCTTACTTGATGACGTTTAATTGATGTTTTAATTTATGGTGCTGATATTCTTTTGAGCATTGATATTGTTGTGTTGCCATGTTTTTGATTGAGCTCGACTTCTAGGAGTAAGTAGGTGCCTAAGGGGGGGAGGATGTAATACCCCTCCGTTTCGGTTGTTCTGGTCTTGTGTGTGAGTATATGTGCATGCTTCATTGATCACTATGTTATTTAATTATGTGGAAAAATATCAAATGTTAGTAGTCATGTCTAAATAATTAATTTAAATCATGAGTGAATTTGCGAGGTTATTTAAAATATAATTAGAAATTAGAATAATAATCCATTAAATTAAATCAAATGATCAAATTAAACTAAATTGTTAAAAACACAAATGATATTATTAGATAAATTGATTTAATAATCATAATGAAACAAATAATCTGGAAAAGAAAATAATAAAAAGGAAGACAATTGGAAAATGGAAAGTGAATAGTTTATTAATTAATTAAATCATGATAAGAGTTTTGGGAAGTGTAAAAGGCAAAAGAAGCTGGAAAGAAACTTCACCTATCAAGCAATTGGAAGTCGAAAAGAACTAAACTGTAAAATATGAAAAAAATAAATAAAGTATATCTAGCTTTTGGGAAGAAGCTTCTGATGGCATTGGAATCTAAAGGGTTATTGCTAGCGAGCCCGTGGAAGCCATAAGATTGCTTTCCAAAACCACTTAGATATGCAGCTGCTGGGTTAAAAAAATACTTTGAGAAGGGTATCGTTTATTCGATGCCCAATGTTTTCCACGATTTTTATGGAGAGGAGTCCCTCAAACACTATGGTGCACTTCTATCCGCTGGCCGGAAGATTGGCTAATCCCTCATAAAATGGTGATGAAGGAGATGGTCGGGGATGTTGTTGGTGAATTGTTTTGCCTCAATGGAGCTCTCGATATGGATGGTCATTCCTTGCCTCTCTTAGTCGTTCAGAAAAGCTGAGCAAAAGGATGTGGAATCTCTTTACCAGAGGACTGGAAGAAGTGGCAGATTTCATATGGTCAAGGAGATAGGTAAGCAACGAAGTCCGTTACTTGAAATGACAAGGCAAGCTACCCATTTAATCCTTCTCTTCCAGTTATTGTCTAGGCAATGGTTTCATAGCATAGTTCACAGGAGATATAGTTGTTGTCTTAATTTTGTGTCATTTCTTCTTCCATCTCAGCTTTTGCTCTGTCCCTGCAACCCTTGGAAACAAAATATTGTCTTAGTTTAAATAACCTCCCTGAATTCTCAGCAATCTGCTCAGCTGCGCACTTGGACTTGATAGGAAGCTTATAGATTTAAATAAACTGTTTGATTCTCCTGTCAGTCCATCACAGTTGCAGCACTTGAAAATAAATATTGTAAAAATTCTAACATATTGAGAGCTCACCCTTGGTCGTGGTGAAATTTAACTTCTAAACTTCAACTTGGGGGCATCTCTGGAAACTTGGCTCTAAACTATTCAAAACAGCAAATGTTGCACATTATTAAGTCACGTATTTGCACCTCACCTTACTCTTTCCCTTCTGTCGAGTCAGATTTGATATTAATGCTAGTAGATGGCGATGTTTCCAAATTCCATCATTCACTTTCTGGTATACTTGGCCACCTGTCACAGCCACAACTCTTGAACATGGTAGGGTTATAGATTTAATTTAAACTCTCTATTTTTATTATAAAAATCCCAAATGTTATCCTTAGGACTGAAGACAAGTGCCTTCTCACGTTTTTTGCAACCGTAACGATCTCAAACTTGGAGAAAACTTGGTTCGCGTGTCTTCTCTGATGCCGTCTATGAGAAAATTGTTCAAGTGAAGAAATTGAGGACCAATGAGCAGATTATTTAATTCTCTTGGTCTGCGCAATGTTTCAAGCCTTTTCCAATTACCTC
Organism: Sequoia sempervirens; assembly: GCA_007258455.2. Classification (NCBI taxonomy): domain Eukaryota; kingdom Viridiplantae; phylum Streptophyta; class Pinopsida; order Cupressales; family Cupressaceae; genus Sequoia; species Sequoia sempervirens. Next base: position 13,630 of record VDFB02150584.1, read on the forward strand.
TGTTCAGTCGAAGCTGAGAGAAATTGATGTTATTGGATACAGTGTTTAGATGAGCTCCTTCGCATAGTCTGGTTATCTAAATTTATATAATCCCCCTGATACCTTTGGCATCCTGTCGTAGCTGCAGTGTTTAGACTTTGGATCATGTATAAATTTAAATAGCCTCCCTGAAACCATTAGCAACCCGTTACAGCTGTAGCTCTTAGACTTGCATGGGTCGCATTCATGGGTGTCAGTTTACCAATGTTCCTTAAAGTACGCATGATTATTTAGCTCTGGTTATTGTTTCTTCCCTTTTTCAGTTAAATCTTGTTTGTATCTCTTTCTAGCATCATGAATTTCTTTACCTTCTCCCAATTTGACCAACTATGTGTAGTGTAATTTAATAAGAGCAGCTTTGTGAGTGGCATCGAAATATGGTATTGTGAGTTGAAAAATATGTATTCAAAATTTTAGTAACAAGAATTAGGAATCCCCAAGAGCGCTAGTGTGGTATGAAGGTAGACCACACACTCCTAATGATCAACTTTATCTGTAATGCCATAAGGGTTACTGATGTGTGAGATGGGAGCAGCCTCACCCTCTAAACCTATATGGCTGCATTCACTAAAAAAAAATAAGCCTAGCTTACATTGTCAAGATGTCTCCCAAAGTGTGCCAGTAATTCTAAGATTCTGAGAGCTTCATTGTAAAATCTTTTGTTCATATCTTGCTTAAATTGTGATCTAAAATATGGCATTCTTTTTTACGCTTGCTAATTGCATTTGCTTGAAATTTTCTTAAGCCCTGTCATATACTCCATCTTGTTCAATTGGCACACATAATGTTAGATTGTTGCTGTTGGCCAGTGAGAGATTCTTATAATTTGGTATTGAATGAATCACTACCTTGATGAATTATCAAATTGTTGCCTTTCAAGAAAACTTGCTAAATGTTGTTTCTTGAAAATTGCTTCCATTCCTTAAACAATGATCCTTGCTCTTCATCATAATATTATCATTGCTTTTCCTTGATTAAGTCTGTTGTTTTCACAATTATAATAACTGCTCCTCAACCCAAAAATAGTTGCCTCTTCTCACACTAAATTGTTACTCTTAACCAACCATTTTTTGACATATATTCTAACTCAACTATATATATATATTCAACTATTCCTCTTATGTATTCTCGGGTAATTGAATAGGATTGTTGACAATTGTGTTTGACAAAAATTATAGATTATTGTAATTATGTTACGTTACCTCAAATACTAATATTCGAGGAAAATGATCTTAAAATTTAATTATGTATGAAATGGGAAAATATAGTTGGTAGGTTTATAATACACTTAAATAAAGATAAATAAAGTTAAGTTCCCCTGACATTGAAAATTGAATGAAGGTTATTTCCATTATTTGATTAGAAGATTAAGAAATTTAGGATATTATAATTATCACAATTATTATGGATTATTCTTTGTTAATTTGTAGGTGAATGTTGTTATTTTATAACCTTTAGAGTGGAATGTTAAGTTTAGTGTGTAAGCTAAATAACTAGGAAATTGTATTAAGGTTGTCTCAAATATTAATATCCGAGGGAAATAATCTTTTAATTATTATGAGATTAATGATAAGGAATATTGTGGAATGTAAAAACATGCCTTGAGATAATTACGATAAGTGATTTTAGAGTTCCCATATTTATTTTTAAATTAATTATTTTTGAACAAATAGATAAATTGTTTTTGACTGGTCATTGATCTTTTAGGGGTAATTTGGTGTATCCTATTTGTGGTATCCTCCTTGGAAATGCTTGGCCTGGGAAGTATTTTCATTCATTTGGATTCATGTCGTTTATGAGTGTTTTGACATACTCTTTCCTTGTGACTTTCTTGGGTTACTTGAGTTGGTGATCTTCTTTAAGTTAAGTTGTGTTGCTATTAATTTATCCTTACATGGTGAATTCTTGGTTGGTTTTGAGTTAAGGAATATTTTGGATACTAAAGTGATGATTTGGTTGTAATAAGTTTATGCTTCTTATTTAATGCAGTCTTCCCACTTTTATTATTTTGGTGAAACATTTAATTGCATTGTTGTCATGTTTGTTGATTTGCGGATGGGTCTTGATGAATCTTCTCTCTTTTATGGCTTTTCTGAGTTACTCTCTTATTTGAGGAAATTTTATCCTTGTGTTGAAATTATTGGAGAAATACTCATGTTGCTTCATTTTACCCTTGTTTGTGGGTTTTCATTCTTTTGGCTTCCAGAGGCTTGAGATGATTGATAATTGATGTTCTCTCTCTTTATGTGCCTTGATTTGGCGAGTGTTTTGGTTTCATGATTTTCAAAGGGTTGTACCAGATTTGTTGAGACTTGAATATTGTATTTATAGCGAGATGGGTAATGCCTCGCATGCTTCTCAGTTGAGATCTTATATTCTTATTTTGATGGTACAACCCTTGGTTTCTTGGTTCCTTGGTTTTTATGTTGTTGGGTCTCTAGGGAGAGTGGCTCCTCGTGGGGGCCGGCGCCCCGTGTAAGCGGAAGAGCACAGGAGAACCCACGAGTGAGTTAGTAAACAAGTGAAAACCTAATAATTAACTTAGGAGGGTTGGGTAGTAATATCATTATAAGATTAATAAAATGGATGCCTCATCTTCATTAGTGCTTCTGTAGACTAATGGAAGGCTGAGAAGGCCGTGGTTGGCATGGTCGTGACCTCGTCCTCACGAGAGGTCTACGGCTTCGCATGAGCTACCCTATGGTGCCGGCGCCTCAGGTAGGAGGAAGGGCCAGGAGATCCATAGATGGGGGCCGGCGCCTCAGTGTGGAGGAAGGGCCAGGAGAACCCATGTAGGCTATGCGATGACACTCTCCCCTAGTTGCCCATGTATTTTACTTTATTGTGTTCCTCTGGAAGTAGGTTGTGGGAGTTGATTTAGATTGTTGATATTTGAATTTATTTTGATTTATGATTTTTTCCTTAATACATTCTTGGTGTACTTGTGATCTTATATGATCTCTTTGATATTTGACTTATGACCTTGTACTTTTATGGTACTGTGATATGATGTTCTCGTATTATTTGATTGAAATTTGGAATTGTATTATGTATTTCATGATCATCCTTTGATTACTTATTTACTGGTCATTGCTTTAATTTATGTGATAGGATTTGTGATTTTAAGTTAGTATGATGACTCTTGTAATCCTTGAGTTTTATGATACTTTTGTATGTTGTTGAGTCTTGTGGTTCCCTGTTTGGATGTTCTTGGTTGTGGTCTCTTTCTTGTTAGCTCCTGGCACGGGGGGTGGGTCTTAGACTCACATGGTTGGGTGGAACGTGCTAAGCACCCCATTGGGTCCCCAGTCGAGGATCGAGTGGTGCGGATTGGTGTTGTTGCAGTGACTTCAAAGTTGTATTTGTCTTGGAGCCAGTTATGATACTTTGTATCATGTTATCTCGTGTATGGTTTCCATTTAAGATTGGAACCACTTTTGTATCATTGTACTTCTTGAATATTGTACTGTAATGTAATGTTAAACTTGGTATGGATATTGGTCATGGCAGTTATTATTTAATGTGTTGAGTCATTCATGTATATGTTGTATTTATGTTCACAGATGGTTTCTTATCAATGAATTTTCATGTATGTGTTATATTGGTTAATGTTTATTTGTTAGGAATTATATCTTTGGCTTTTATCCTATATTATCGTTGTCTCGTAATGACTCCTCGTGTACCCCAAGGGATGTATGTGTTAATGAATCTGCTTAAATGAAATTCATTTCATGTCTTAATGCATATTACTTTTATGTTATGTTAATTTAATAAAAAAATAAAAATTGTGTTGTAATTATTGTGTTGTCCTTTGGGGTTTGCATGGCGGGGCATTACATATCAAGTAATGAATATTTTGTTTTTCTTTTTAAATGATTGATAGTTGTTTTGAGGCATGACTTATATGATTGACCAATAGGAGCCTATGAAGGGGTACCTTCATACCAACTAATCGATATTCGATAATCATGAAGGGTTATACAAAAACGTGTTAAGGATGGATATTTCATTAGCAATTTCTTATCTTGAATATTAGGTTGTAAGTTACCTACAAACACCCTTTGAATGTCAACATCTTGAAGACTATAGGAGAATTTCAAATAAAGGTTAGTATCATTTCATAAGTTTTTATTTTCTCTTTAGGTCCTTGATTACAATGAACTAAATTTGTTAATGTAACTTGAGGACTAATGTTCACTTGAAAGTGTTGGAGGAAATCATAATGAGTTGTGTAAAGGAGGTAATTGATTGTTTGACAATGAACAAAACCAATCCAAGGCCATATCTTTCAATGATCTAGAAAAGAGTTTCACTATGAGTGAATCTTCAAAATAAAGTCTCTACACAAGGTAGTAAAAACTAACAAATGGTTATTAGGATATTTTTACCATTGTACTTTCCAAAGTGAGGTATTTCAATGTTTTGTAGTATAGGTGTATTTAAAATAGTGAACATTAATGAACTATGTGTAAGGTATTTTGGATGTTTACTATTGGTTTGATTTTGGTTTAAGTTTGAAATTTGTTGTTGTAATAATCTCATGCTTTAAATAAAAAAGTTGATTTATCACAAAATCATTGGGCCACATGTTGTGAGAGTTTTTCAAGTATGGTGAACTAGTATGGAGGAATGGTGGGATATTATATTTCATGTTTAGGAGGGGTGATGAATATGAAGGTGTTATAGGTGAAGGGACAAAACTATTATAATTTCCACTAGAAATTCCTAAGCTTGAGTTTAAACCATTGTTATATTCCATCATTGATGCTATGATTGGAGGTGTAAAGTTGGGAATAGAAGGCATTATTGTGGGAGAGGAAACTTATTTTCCAAAAGGATTTTGAGCATTAGTCAAAAATTTCGTGAAACTAGCTACCGAAGGAATATTAGAATCTACTATATTAGCTAGGCTACGTAACACTTCTATCCCTTCCTAATCATTTACCAACTTCCCAATGCTATCCAAAAGAGGGATTGCTTCTCCATCCAAAGGTTCAATGCTTAAGAATTGTTGAATTCATTGTAGGTCTTTATCCAATTATTCTAGATTATCATTGGGGACCTTAGAAATAACATATGCCAAGTCCACATAAATGTTAGGTTACAAAAAAGACATGGGTAATGTAGGACTAGGGAGGGAATATAAGATGGATTGGGTAGACATAATACGTTGAGTGAAAGAGTTATAAGAATCAAGCTCAACATTGGCTATGATTGCAACATAGGAAGCCATAAGTCTACAACTACATCTCACGTGGGTATTAGTGAAGTGACACAAGGTCATGAAGCTCATAAATTTTCTACAAGATTCAAAACAATTTAATGCTAATGCCTGATTAAATATAAAAACAAATCAATCTAATTAAAATCAGACAATATAAATGAAAATAGTATAAAAATACCCTAGTTTTTTTTAAAAATCCAACAAAAACCCTAGTTTTTAACAAAAATTAATAAAATTCTCTAATTTTTAATCCAAATACATAAAAAACACTATTTTTAAGTGAAAATCCATTGCAAACATTCAATTTTCATCAAAATCCATGCTAAATTCAACTTTTTCATAAAAAATCTACCAAAAAACCCTATTTTGAAAAAAATCAACTAAAATTCAACAAATCTAATTGAAATTTTGATTAGAGCAAATAAAAAATCAAGAATTTTACCTATTGGAGATGGATTTCAAATCAGATATCGGATTTGCGCTTTCCACTGTGCGCCCGCCACGGTTGAGCCGAATGCAAATGTGAAAATGAGTTTTGGTCGCCCGAAATTTTATATATATATATATATGTCAACAAAATCGGATATCCGATTTGGATCGGATATCCGATTTGCATTGGATATCCGATTCTTAAATCTAAGTTTTTCCTCTACCTCGGTAGTCACCCGAGCCCCAAAAAGTCAACTCACCATTTTTGTGTTTTTGAGTTGTAGAAACATGTATTTTTTTCTCCATTGCCACTTTTTGGCATACCATGATCCTGCACATGCCCATGAGTGGTTTAGCATAACATAATTTTCTATCCCTAAGGATAACACTATCTTTTTATAGTATACATTTGAGGTATGTTGTTTTTTTTTAAGACAAAATTAAGATTGAGGCTTTTTTTCCTTACCAAGTCAAATCATTTTAATACTAAACTCTAGTTTATGTTTTGTTATTTATTTCTTTTATCTATTTTCTATATGTTTTCATCTTTTTACTTTATGCTTACATTCATGTTATATTATTTTTTGTGTTTTAATCATGTATGCTTTTTGTTTGTCATTCCACATCACATTTCATACACGTGTGTTCCTTTTTCCTCATGTTTTCTTACCATAGGATCTTGAATCTTAGGGGATAGTGTATCCCATAGATTCAACATCATCCTAGTATCTCATCAATATTCGATAATTGAATCCCTTTTGTCATATCCATACTTTATTATGAGTCTTAGCATAAGTTCATACTATCACTAAAGTGGGAGTAATTGTAATTTCAAAAATTGTCACCCTTGACAGTTTCATACTAGATTTTTCTCCCTCCTATGTGATTGGACCTATTATACATTAATTGCACACTTTTATAAATATTATTGGAAAATAAAACATGGGAAATCAAACTAAGAATTTAATATTTTTCACCCAAAACTTTTGATTCCTAAAAAGTAGGAATCTAGTCTACAACACATTGTATACTAGACCACTTAATTTTTCCACAAATTTTAATGTCACTATTAGTAATCTATTATGTTAATTTCCAATTTTATATATTGTTTAACAATATTTTATTTTTCAGGTTTCTAAAGATGAGATAAGGAAGAGCCAAGGGAAGTAGCTGGCTGAAGGGAAGGATGATGGTCAAGTGCAAAATAAAAAGGGGAAGAAGGTGGAAACCTCGACCCATGATGTTACCAAGGATAGATAGGCCATTCTTCAAGGGCTTGTGACTTTTGAGAACAAGCTCAAGTTCTTGTCCCAAGAGTGGAATGCGATCATTGGTCTCAAGCTTTTAGGAGATCTATAGGTGTCTGGTGATTTTGTGTTCGTCCCGATTTTGTAGTTTCTTTTTGTTGTTTCTTCCTGCTGGTCAAACTATTTAAACTCTAGTTTACATTTACTTTTTTTTTCTCACTACTCATGAGTCCCTATTTTTCCTCTATGGATAGTTTGTAATAAGTAGTGGCCCTTCCAGTTTTAATATAATTATTTATTTTTTTTGTTTGGGAAATTCAAATAATTTCATATAAATACAAATTATTTTCACCATTTTAATCCTAAGCACACCTAGAAGCAAGCAACTTCAATTGAGAAAATAAAGTGTCCTAAAAGAATTCAAGAGTAATCAAGAGAATAATTATCAAGATATTTTTATATTTCATCATTCAAGCATCATGTCATGTGTTATGTAATTGTCATATGTTATGTATGTTTTTTTTATGTATACTGGGTATGTGTAGGATCATCATGGAAAATATAGGCCCTTAAGTGGCAAAAAAAATCATAAAAATTAGAGTTAGGCAACTTGACATAAAAATCTCAATAAGTTATCTATATTATTTCAAAAATATGTTAGAATAGAATATGTAGCAAATTGAATGTAGTTTCTAAACTATTAGGTTTGTTTAAAAATAGAATAAATCTATTTGGTGAATGTTGCCTAATTTTCACCCTCCAGCTCAATCAGCAGAATATCATGTGACCAAGGTTTGAGAGAGCCAAATGAAACATTTGCACAAGGGAAAAAATCATGAATCTGATGCTAGGTCATAGGGAACTTAGTGAAGAAGCCTTCCTTGTTCAGGTTTGGCATGAAAATCTTTGAAGGAGAAAGTCACTAAGACCACAGGAATGTCACGGCGAGTGGGATTCACCTACATGTCCCTATCGGTAAGACATTGATCATCATCCTAGTGACAAAAGGATATTTATTTCAACAGAAGTTCTTTCTTTCGGAGAGAAGTCTCGACAAATGCATCGGGTCTCACCGACAAAGCAAAGCAGGATCCCTTCAGCATATGTGTGTGGGATTTGGTAGGAGGTCTTACTGATCGGAAGAGTCTCACTGAAGTCAGGCAGCATCGACAAAGCAAGCGAGCTTGGCCAAAGGGTCTCACTAAAGTCACAAGGTCTCCTCGAATCTAAAGGCTATCGACGTAAGGATTGAGTTCTACATGATGTCTCGGTGACTTGGGATGTTTTGGTGACAATAAGGAAAGGCTCTTGGCAAAGGTTGGTTCCCTTGGTGTAATGTCTTGTTTAAGAAAGGAGGTCTCCCTAACATATTTTCCCTCGGTGTAACGTCTCGCCATGGGGGTGATGTGATAGGTTGGGGTTGGATGAGGCACGTTCACTTCCCCATGCTCCAAGTCCTTGCTCCTAAGAACTCCTAGGTGTCTCTTCCACCTTGTCATAGTGGTCCTACCTTAGGTTTAGGTGCCACTGCTCCTATTGACCAACCCCACTATAACATGCTTTCCTTCTACCAAACAAATCTTGGTGCTTTGCCACAACCTCACCATTGACCCTTATTCCTTCCTAAAGGCCAAATCCTCTCAACATTCAATTTGGTTCTTGTAGGGGTGTGTAAATGTTGTAATAACATCAAGATGATCAATCTAGAGTTCTTGTTCCATCACAAGACTCCAACCAACCATCGCTTTCACAAGATCCCTTCCTAGGGTTAGAAAGGCTACAAGCCTAAAGCCCCAATTAGGCCTCTTACCGGGATAAATGGAAATTTTCTCCTAGACCCACCAAAAGATCTAGGTTCTTTGTTTAGATTTTGTGTTTCTCATGCCTACACCTTAAATATTTTTATGGTTTTAAACCTGCTCAGCCTGTACACTGTCCTCACACAAAATTGACACAAAAGCTAGGGTTTGAAAGCTTTCCCAGGCTGATTTCAAACTATCAAAAAGTTCTCCCTCCAAAAAAGTTGATAGAACCTCCTCCTAACTACCAAGCATTTCCAAGACCCTCAAAAAAATTCACCAAAAATAATTTCTCCAAAATCTTCATACCCCTGCAAGATATGAGTCTTTTTCTCACTGTCTTCCCTAGCCTGACCTTTCCTGGCTTGCCTAGGGCAAGACATTATTAACAGCTCCTGTACACAAATAAAATCTACCAACTAACATATGTACAATCATGGTGTCTAGGCACTATTTCCAAAGGGCCATACGGTTTGTATGGTGAAAAAGTGCTCTAGCACCCCATTTACCCAAAACAGTCTGGTTCAAACCAGAATTTGAGCATATTCAAACTATTTAAAAAAAATGCTTGCAAATTCAACAAAGAAGCTATCAAATCTTACACAATGCTTTGAAACAACTAGCACTACATTGTACAAATAAAACAATAGCAAACTAATCCATAAAAAGTCTATCAAGATGTAATAGTTCAGAAATTTTAACTCAGAACGCTATTTTTTCCATTCACACTAGTTTTCACCAAAATATTATTGCTTCTAACCCTACTCCAAGGTCAAGATTTCCCTTAGATAGGCCCTATAAATAGTTAAGTTTCTTTGATCGAGCCTATAGATGACAAAAATGCCAATGTTATAAAACTCACTGTGTTTTTCAACCTAGGTCCACTTTTGACAAGTTAGCAAGATGATGTTCTAAAACTAAGTAACTCTTGTCAACTTCTTTCCAACAAATCAAAAACATCCCTAAGCACTAAAAAAAATGGTCACATGACCTTATGAACAACACAACTAAATTTTGAACTTCATTCAAGACTTCTATAAACCTAGTATTTTCCTAGGTGCTCCTGCACCATTCTCCCCCTCTCAGCCCAAACACTAAGTAATGGGGGGAGAGAGATTAGTGATTCATCAATGCACTACTTCTTGAACTCAGCTTCATCCACCCAAGTAGCCTCAGATTCATGCTTGTTCTTCCACTTGATGAGGTGTTCCATGTACACTTTGTGTCTTGTGGCCTTCTTCACCCTTAACTCTAAGATCTTTTTTTCCTGAGGTTTGGCTTGAGTAGGTATGGACATGTTGCTGATGTCCTCAAAGATATCCTTACTATCTTGATCCAAATCCTTGACTGTCCCCTTATACTCGATCAAATTAGCAACATTGAACACTGGTGAGATTCCTAGATTAGTAGGTAACTCCACCTTGTATGCATTCTGCCCATACTTGGAAAATATCTTGCAGGGACCCACTCTCTTCATCTACAACTTGGTTGAAATTCCCTTCTGCAACCTTTATTTGTTAAGGTGGACCATAACATAGTTCCCTACTTGAAATTGCACATCTTTCCTTGACATATCTGCCTTCTCCTTCACTTTTTGTGTAGCCTCTATGACTGTCTTCTTGACCTGCTCCTGAATCTCCTTCATGGTCTAACTGAAGTCCTCTACATGAACACTCCTATTTTCCATAGATCTAAGGTCTCTGAGCTCACATATGCCTCTTGGGTGCATCCCATACACAACCTCAAATGGAATCTTCCCTATTGTCCTGTTGACACTGTCATTATAAGCATACTCAGCTTGTGAGATGACCATATCCCATGTCTTTCCATACTCCTTGGTTAGACACCTTAAAATATTACCTAACACTCTATTAACCACCTCTGTTTGACCATTGGTTTGAGGATTGTAAGTTGATCCAAAAGATAATTTGGTACCCAATCTTCTCCATAGAGTCTTCCAAAAGTGACTCATGAACTTCACATCTTTATCAGAAACAATGCCCAAAGGTAGCCCATGGATCCTTACAACCTCCTTGAAGAAAAGGTGAGCTATGTAACTAGCATCATGAGTAGTTTTGCAGGGAATAAAATGACTCATCTTTCTAAATCTATCTACCACAACATAAACACTATCAAAACCAGTCTTGATCTTAGGAAGGACTACCAAAAAATCCATGCTCACACACTCCCATGGTCTATTAGGAATGGGTAGGGGTTGATATAAACTAGCATTGCTAGCTCCTCCCTTAGCTTTCATGCACACAACACATTGTTCCACATACCTTCTAACATCTCTTGCTAACTTAGGCCAATAATATAATCTTTGTACTAGCTCTAAGGTCTTATTGATACCAAAATGTCAACTAAGACTACCATTATGCTTTTCCTGAATCAAATTTTCCCTCATTGACCCTCTTGGAACACATAACTGATTTCCCTTAAACAACAACCTACTTTGCAAAGTATACTCTGAGTATTGACTATGTAAATGGTTCTCAAAGTTAGAACATACCTTATAAACCTCTGAAATGTCTTCATCTTTCCCATATAGATCCTTGAAACTCTCTATGCCAATGCTCTTGAGCTATATCTCTTGCACTGTCAACAACCTTCTACTTAATGCATCTTCCACCTTGTTCATTTGCCCTTTCTTGTGCTTGATGGTAAAAGTAAAATCTTGGATGCATTCCATCCATTTCAAATGCCTATTACTCAACTTCTCTTGAGTGTTGATAAAGCTAAGTTCCTGATTGTCAGTAAAGACCAAAAACTCCTTGGGTAGAAGGTAATGTCTCCATTTCCTAAGTGACTGAACCAAAGCATAAAGTTCTAAGTCATAGGTTGAATACTTCTTCTTTTCTTCATTGAGCTTCTCACTAAAGAAGGCTATAGGTCTACCCTCATGACTAAGCACACCTCCTACTACCACTCCACTAGCATCACATTTAATAGTGAACAACTTGTCAAAACTAGGTAATAAGAGAATTGGTTGAGATGCCACCTCTTGTTTCATTCTCTCAAACCCTTTCTTAGCCTCTTGAGTCCACATAAACTTAGTTTTCAAACCACCCTTGATTGTATCTAAGACTGGTGCACATATACCACTAAAGTTTCTTATGAATTTTCTATAAAATTGAGCCAATCCATGAAAACTCATTACCTATGTTGTTGTGGTTGGTGTAGGAAAGTTTAGGATGGCTTCCACCTTGCTTGGATCCATCTTTAATGAGCCTTTGGATACTACAAAACCCAAGTAGACAAGCTCTTGTTTGAAGAAATCACATTTCTCAAGATTGATTGCCAACTTCTCCTCTAGCAACCTTTTAAGAACCATCTCCACATGCTTCAAGTGTTCTTCTTCTATCTTGCTAAAGATGAGTATGTCATCAAGATACACTACCACAAATATCCCTGTGAAATCCTTAAGCACTTCATTCATGAGTCTCATGATTGTGCTAGGGGAATTTGAGAGGCCAAATGGCATTACTTTCCACTCATATAACCCATCATTTGTCTTAAAAGTTGTCTTCCACTCATCACCATCCTTAATTTTGATTTGATGGTATCCACTCTTGAGATCCAAATTTGTGAAGAACTGAGCACCTCCAAGACAATCCATCAAGTCTTCAATTCTAGGAATAGGAAACCTATACCAAATGGTGATCCTATTTATTTCCCTATAATTAGTGCGTAACATCCACTTACCTCCTTTCTTGGTTGCTAAAACCACTGGCACTGCACATGGGCTGATGCTCTTTTGAATCAATCCTTGATCCAATAATTCTTGCACTTTCCTAGCTACCTCTAGGTTATGCTCTGGTGTAAGTTTGTATG
>VDFB02150586.1:0-13589 GCA_007258455.2 Sequoia sempervirens
TGAATGTTGACTATTCCTTCATAGTAGTCTAGACATCGATTATTGGCATGGTCGTCCAATGATTGCTTGTCATTGCTCAAATATCCCGGAGGTTCACACATGGGCAGGTCATACATAACATGAAACACAATCACAGTCAACATATATACAGGCCTATACATAGAGACCTCTAGATATGGAGTCAGTTTTCACAACACATAAAGTCACATGGAACCAAAACAAGATGGATTTTGCCACACTTATACATATATTCAATTACCAATTATAAAGTAGTCAATCTCTTAACTCAATTCAATATTCAAAAGCATATTGTGTATAAGATATAAGTTATTAAATTTCCTTAACTCATTCCTTTTGGTACCCATTTAGCCTCAAACCGATGCCAACTAAAGAGAGAAGGTCAAACCAATCAAGAGCAACCCCAACCCTTGGAGTTGTCCTCCCCTAGACCCTCCCCCTACGGACTTGAGGTTACAAAGGCATCCTTCGCCCAAGGACCGCCTATGTTCCTACTTCCAAACGGGTCAAAGTCACATGTAGTTCTCATAACAGAGTCTCTCAAGGATACCTACGCATAGGTTCCCACAACCCAAGGTTTCACTCCCCCTTAAGTATATCGAGGTCTTGGATCAAACTTCACTCATTATTATTCATAAACTAGCTTGAACATCGCCAAGGATTGTTTTATCTCATAGGGGATAGGCTTATTAGTCAACACAAAATGACCTTATCCACACAAACCCGTACCTTCATTTGAAATTCGCATAATAGATTCATCATAAAGGTTCTTATGCTCAAAGGGGGAAATAGATATATTTGAAGAACATCCAATAATATTTATAAGCTTGTTCTAAGGATTATCAATGCTTGAATGCTTCTTAAGAAAGTTGGTGACATTATTTCCATTGGACCAACATATAAATATAAACCCAAGGGTGATTATAATAATAATATTTTTAATCTTCCAATTTACCTTACACTATGGCACAACCTTATATTCCTATAATAGTTTAGTTCATAGATTGGATAATTATTTGTACTCACCATTTATACTAAATACGACCTCGATGATCAACAATAAGGTATCATGAGATGATGCATAACATGGTTACATAGGGTTTATCCCCTAACTCAGTCCCAACAATATTTTTCTTCCATTTAGTATGCAATCTTATTGTGGTTTTGTTAATGTTATTGCAGCTTTGGGCTTCATACTTCCTTATTTATTTGTGATTATCTAATGGCAACATATCTCTAAGATGGCCGACCTCCTTTGTAATCATATTTATTATTATTTGTAATTTTCTTGGTGGCTGACTCAACATTTATTTGTAATTATATTTTCTCTTTTGATGGCCGACCTAGTTCTTGTAGAGGTGTGACCTCTCTATCAATATGTATATATAGGTGGTCATTTCACTCCATTTTATCATCAAGCAATTTCGATTATTCCTTCTCTCAAGTGCGATTTCTATCAAGAGCAGATCCTTCCTTCTAGTGCAAATTTCTTTGAAGGCAGATTGTGAATCTTTACAAGTGCAGAATTGTGTTCAAGGAAGGGTCGACTGTTATCTGTTGTTACAGCCATTGCTGGTGCTGAATATTGGCCTTGTGTGTGGCCACATTGTAAAGTGTATTGTTGCCATTACATATATATAAGAGATATATATTTGTTGTTGGGTTTTTCTCCCTCAAGAGGAGGATTTTCCCAGGGTATCTGATGTGTTATTATGTCTGATTTTTGAATTAATTTTATGTGTCATTAATCTGATCATAAAACTAACATGGTATCAGATCAGGTTTGAAGTAAGATCTTGATCAGATTGTGCATTACAGCGATACTCTCTTTCCTCTTTCTCATTGTTGATTAATTCTATCTCTTCAAGATGGTGAATGGGTTGAAGATTGAGGATAGGCTTGAGGAAGCTTCAAATTTCACTTCATGGAGGTTCATAATCTTGCTTACCTTGGAAGAAAATGAGTTGGTTGAGTTTGTGGAAAGCAAAATTCTTGAGCCTATGGATGAGGAAGAGAAAGTTCAGTGGAAGAAGAAAGATATCAAGGCAAAGAAGATGCTAGTTGATTTCGTAAAGGATCATATTGTTCCTATCATCTCTAAGATGAAGACGGCAAGGGAGATGTTCAAGTCTTTGGAGGAGATGTATGAAATCAACAACACGAGTCAGGCTCTTGCACTAAAGCAACAACTCCATCATGTGAAAATGGTGAAAGGAGAATCGGTTATTGCTTACTTCATGAGGATTTTAGAATTGAGAGATCAACTCTCTACAATTGGTCATATGATTGAAGATAAGGACTTGACCATGCTCGCACTCAATGGTATTCCTTTATCTTGGGAGTCCTACATTCACGGAATCAATGCAAGATCAAAACTTCCTAAGTTTGATCATTTGAGGGCCGACTGCATTCAAGAAGAGTCAAGGTTGGTGGCTAGAGGTGTTGGTCAAAGTTCAAATGATGAAGAGATTCATGTTCTTGCCTCTCATTCTTCGAAGAAGGCAAAGGTGGTGTTGACCTAATTCACACATCGCCCCATTGCAATTGGGGACCCTAGTAGTTTGCCTTTTAAGGTTTTGTCGTTGCATCTCGGTCTCGTCTGGTCTTTGTTTGGGGGTTTAGAGTTTGGGTTTTTGAATGGCCACCCGAGTCAAGTGAAGGAATTTGAGCCTGGATCATTGTGCAAACATCATCATAGTGCTTAGGAGGCCCGAGGGACGAAGATCAACTGTCGTTTCAGTCAATTTTGACATCTACTTTTTGGGGATTTCCCCTCTAGACCCCCTATTTTTTAGGGACTTCATTTTTGGCACTTTTAGCCCAAGTTAGACTTCCTATTTTTTAGGGGCTATTTTTAGAAAGTTGCTATTTTGGGAAAAGTTTCTATTTTTGTCGGGGTTCCTATATTTAGAAAGTGCCCGAATTTCGAAAATCCACTCAGAAGTTCCAAAATATCAATGGAAATCACAGAAAATCAATTTGAAAAATTCATGAAATCCATGATGAAAATCAGAAAATCAATGAAAATCTGGAAAAATCAGTCCAAAAATCACAGAAAAATGTTGAAAAATCTGGAAAAAAATTGAGAGAAGACTGAAAATCATGGTCAATTCGCCTAGGTATGAAGGTAGGAATTCATGGAGGCATGGAAGGAAGGCTGGAAGTCTAACCATCAAGGAGAATAGAGAGTAAAGTTAATGGCTAAGCTTCAGCCAAGTCCGCCTTTGAAAGAATGGAGATGGCACAAGTCAAAGACAAGTCTGCCCTTGGAAGAAAGTTTGAATGGAATGGTAATGTACCAAGTCCGCTCTTGGAAGAAAGTTTGAATGGCATGGTAATGTACCAAGTCCGCCTTGCCATGGCTTAGCAAGAGGTGAAGTCCGCCCAGCAAAGCAACATGAAATGGCATGGATGAAGGTAAGTCAATACCCACAATGAAAGCAAACTTCAAACAAAGTCCTGCCTAAGAGAAAATGGCTGAACACTAAGCTAAGTCACTCAACAATTTGAAATGGCTTGAAGTGAAGCAGAGATCCTTAAGAAGATAAGCTGGACTAAGAGCAAAGAAGTCAGCTAGCATATGAGAGAATGGCACAAGGTTAGGAGAAGTCGCCAAGATGGCATAGCATGATGGAAGGAATCCGCCCATGACATTAAGTCAAATGGCTCAACACTTAATTAAAGTCTGCCCCATGCACTTGGTATAGTGATAATTTGACTAGCAAGTGGCTTGAGCATGGGCCAAGTGAAAATTGAATGGCAAGACTATAGGCTAAGTCCGCCGTGGGATAAAATACATGGTTTGACAATGAATGAAATCCGCCATACCAAGAAGAAGTATGAAAAAATCAAAATTTTGCCTAAGTTTGGACATTGGAATATTAAAAGATATGCTTGGCACCTTGAGAAATCCGCCATACTTACAAAAAATAAAGAATTTTTCCTAAGTCTAGCATTCACATGCCTAAAAAAAATTCGCTTGAGACTTAGGAAGATGAAAAATTATGGCAAAATAAAATTGGAAGAAAAAATTTGCCTAAGGCAAAGGCAAGAAGAAAAAATTTAAATGAAAATCAAATTTTCCTTAGATAAAAAATAAATGCCATAAAATAAAGGGGTTGAAAATGACACATGAAAATAATTATTTTAATTATTTTAATTTTTTTTTCCAACACCCAAAGAGATAAACTTTGAAATTTTCTCTAAAATCAAAATTGGAAAAACACAAAAAGAACTTCACTGAACTGGCGCCTAACTTAGAAACTTTCTCGGAGACTGTTGTTGAAGATAAAATTTTCCATTTAGAAGCTAAGTGCAAGCCAAGTTCGAACTTGATTTAATGGAAACAATTGAAATTTGCTAAATGAGTTGAACTTCTCATCTTTATAATTGGATTCGCTTCTCATTTTGCAATCATTCAATTTTCGAAAGAAAAGTTGTGAGAAGAAATTTTGGCTAAGGCAAGGGAGTTTAGAAAGTTTCAAGCAAAGTGAAGGAAGTGAATTCATACCAGCCAGCACTGTGATCTTGACTATTTCATTTTTCCAGAGGAGCCAGGCAGATTTATTTTCTTTACTTCATTTTGGCGTGAAAACTTCATTAATTCTTTCATTTCCAGCATAATTCTTCACGAAGTTTGATTTGTCAATTAGCTGGAATATTTTTCGAGTAATTTAAATTTTAAATTTTAAATATTCTCTTTGTATCTTCTTGCAGATTTATTTTCAAGAGAATAAAAATGAAGTTTGCCAGTAAGGGTTCGCAGCTGCAATCCAAGATCAAATCCAAATGGGAGAACATTGTGGACACCAACCTTGGCCATGTTGACTTCGATGATTTCAAGAAAAGAATGTACGGAAGTGATGGATGTTTGCCTACGCCAATTGCAAGAAGGATGATGTGCAACGGTATTGTTCATGCAGTTGGATTTCCACTAGCAAAAGAATACCCAAAGCTCATGGTGGAGTGTGCATTGCATTATAATGCACAGGAAAGACAGATAGAAGCACCTGATGGAAGAGTACTGGCATATTTGATCGAGCCAGCCATACAAGAAACATTTGGAATTCCAGCGTACAACCGGACATCTTATCGAACCAAAGATGATGCACTTAAACTTTACCAAGATCAGCAAGATCTTTGTGCATCAAATATAAATAAGTCTTGGTTGCTGAAGCCTAGACCTTCTGCCAAAAAGATGCCAAAGAAGTTGGCCAAAATAGATTTTAAAGAAGAATATGGAGATATTGTCTTGCTGCTGAATAGAATGGTAGGCAATCCTCAGGGTGCGCCTTTTAAAACCTAGATGTATTATTTCGTTGATGAAATAATTTCCGGGGTGAAGATGTTTAACTGGTCTAGAATGATCAGTGACAGTCTCCATGAGCAGTTGGTCAACATAGAGAAAACCAAGACCTTCCATATGAGTTCTTATGTCATATATCTGCTTGCAAGGACCTATAAATATGCTGGCCTGGTTTGCAAAGGTGTAGTTGGCAACGACGAAGGACAGTTCAAGTCCTACAATTGCTATCCGTAGTTGCAGCTGAAGGAGAAGTCACACTTTAGACGAGCACATGACGCCTTTCTTATGTATATCACTCGACTTCTCCAAGGCGGAGCACATCAGAGGCTCACCCATGAGGCCAAAAGTCTGATTGGCAGATATGGATCCTGGTTCATCCAGTTTCCCAAATTTACTTACATCAGGATTCAAGGATTTACAGGACGCCCATACAGACTGCCCATTTATCCTACCAACAAAATGGTTTTGTTGGAAGTTCTTAGGCAATTGGAGACATCAAAATATCCAAAGGCCAAAGCAGAAAGTAGCTGTCACTTTTCCATTTTTCATCGGCAATATGGAAGAATCATGTCCATCAACGCAAGCAGCAGAGAGTGCTCGACTAGAGATGCAAAAGTACCTGTTCATATCCTACAAGCCCAGAAATGACTTTGATCCACTCCATCACATTGGAACCGTGGATGGAGAGAAATACAAGCACATGATAGACTTAGAAGATTTTTGGGCCAATGCGACTGATGAGTATGAGGTGAGGAAAAGACTGTGGTCAAGATTGCCTCTAAATATGATAAGGGCGACAGAACTCTTCCGAGTACCTGATCAGCTGGATGATGATGGAGTATACGTACAGCCGGGCTTCGATGAAAGGGAGCCACTTCCTCCTGTAAGGTGGTATGAGCCTGAGTTGGGTGACCTGGCAACATTCATGTGGCCTGTATTCAAATATTCCCAATGGTGGATAGACCAGCAAGTACAAGTTTTGTGGCGAAGGAATGTACAGTTCACATACGAATTGATGGGTGATACAGAGTCTTGTTCCTCAAATGCCGGTGCATCTCGTGGAGATGGACCAACGGATGCTGTCAACTTGAAAAAGAGGAAAGAGATTGATGACTCTGCAAAGCAGAACAAGAAGAAAACAGTAGATGAAGGACCCTCTCAAAAGAAGCACAAATCCAGGCCCCTTCATTCGGCTATGTCCAAAAATATAGGTAAAATATTAGCCATGGAAGAAGAGTCTTGGGAGCAAGTCAGAATTCCTTCTCCAGTTAGAGATATGGAGCCAATGCAATCGGAAGATGATCAGCCTTCTCCTACAGGCACGAAAATTCTGGAATCAGACGATGACATGGGCATTATGGATGGAAAATTTGAAGAGGGAATGATTTATGCCCTCAAAGGAATCTAGGAAGACCCATCTGTGCAAGAGATTCAAGATATGCCAGAAATTCAAGATGTGCAAGAAGTTCAGGATATGCAGGATGTCCAGGATCAATAGGAAGATGGAATTGAACAGTCAACCATCCCAGATTGGTTGAAAGAGAGACTAAAGATGAAGGCACCAGTAGAGGTACCAGAAGAGGATGACACCGCATACTTCTTGGCTAGGCTAGAGCAAACTGCCACAAGAAAGCAAGCCAAGAAATTTTCTGCCATACAAAGAGATGAGGCTGGTAATCGCATAGTGCAGATAGCAGTGCCTACAGTTGATAAATTCCAAGATGAGATTGCCCTAAATGAATATGCCATCACAACTATTGATATGGGTCCGACGACAAAAGGGCAAGAAGTTGAGGACTTGGATAATTCTGTTGCCACCATCAAGTCTAGGCTGGAAAGGGAAGTGGCAAAGAAAAGAGAGTATAAAAGAGAGATTGAGCGTCTAAAAGAGTATATCCAGCATTTAACCAAGCCACTCAATCAAGGTGACCAATCAGCACCTCCACTTCCAAACTCTTCACAGGAACTGGTTGGAAATTTTGAAGAGGAGTTGACTACAGCTAGAGAAGCTAAAGACTAGATGGCTGGAAAGAAAGATGAGGCGATGGCATTCGCAGAGAAGCTAGCATATGTGTATGAGCAAACTTCCTTTCTGCTATCGCGAGTTACAAACTTAGCGGAAGCATGGGATGGCCTCCAAGATATTCAGAGTAAAATTATCCCATGTCTTTGAGAGTTAAAGGGCATCCCGAAGTAGAGGTTGATTGATGACAGGATTATTGAAGCTGGAGCTGCATATGATTTCAGCGGCTGGTACTACGCACTGATTTCATGAGAAGTCCTAGAAAGGGTAAAGCAAGATAGCGCCAAAATTGAAGAGCAGGCAAAGGAGATTCGGAGTAAGATTTATCAAATGGCTGCAGATATGCTTGACCGAGATATTGTTCAAAAGAAACACTTGCAGCCAGAAAATTTGAAAGAACAAGTTCAAAGAATTTTCTCCACCACCTCCGGGCCAATCATGAAGGAAAATTTTACCAAGGCATTCAGCTTCATGACCATCAGAGATGCTTTCTTGCTGCATGAATCAAAATGGATGATCACCTTTGCAGAATGTGCTGAAAGTTTGGACTTGCTCGAATACAACGTCAATGCGCTGCCGAACATTACCATGGAGGAAGTCAGCTTGATCGTGTCCAGGTTCCCCGAATGTAATGCTTTGCGAGTGGATAAGGATGCAACTCCTAGTGCCTGAAGTTCTCTCCAGTTAACTGATTGATGTTTAGGAAACCCTAATTAGGGTTTGGTTATGTTTAATCTGGGCCATTAATCTCATTTTGATCTTGGCCATTCATTGTAATCTGGGAATTCTATATAAACCCCCCCCCTCTCTCTCATTTTATCAGGATATATAGAGGAATCAGTAGATCAATAAGAAGGATTAGAGACTAGAATCATTAGAAGAGATTGTTGAGAATAAGAGAGAGTTTTATGAGATTGTTGCAAAAGACTATCTTGATAATAAAGTTCATAATGCATGAGGTGCTTTGAATCCTTTCATTGTCAAATGGTTGCATGGTTGCATATTTCTCTTCCTCGATTTGAATTAGAATTTCATTCAAATGTATGTTAGGAGAATGATAGATTGATAACAAGGGTTAGTGAAACTTAGCTCATACTTTCTTTGAGTGGATGCTTTTCATTCAATGCGTAAAGTTAGACTGAGCTTTATCGTGGATGCTTCAACGTTTACTTCGAATAATGTTGTTCTATTGATGGTATTGTTCGTGGTGAAGAAATTTTAAGCACAAATCCCAGAAGATTGCACTTGCTTTGTGTAGTTGTCGTTTAGCGTGGCGAAACAAAGTATTGTTTATTTAGTTTCACTCAATCCTTGTCGTCTCTTGATTTCGTAGGAATAGCATAGGACTCCTAAACCCTTACTCTTTTTTCACTTTTTTTTATCTAAAGTCAGAAAATTCCAAAATGATACTGTATTTGTCTTCGCTTTTCTGAGTAACTTACAAAAGTAAATCCCTATTGTGCCCCCAACAAATCACATCAATCACAGAGCTTATCCACACTTAACTTAAACATTGGAATTGCTGTATGATCTTTCTTGCAGTCTTAGCATACGAGGTAGTTTTTCAAGAGGGATAGAAATGCGGCACTTTATTATGGGATGTTTGTTGTGTCAAGTCCACTGAATTGGAGGTATGGTGATTTTAATTAAATTATTTAATTAAGTTTGTAAAATTATTGATAATTTTATGAGGATAGCTTAATTGATGATTTAATTAAATCAAAAGATGTTATTAAATTAATTATTTATTAAGTTATTCCCATAAAATAAAATATCAAAAGGGATGACTTATTATTTAATTAATTTAGTAATAAAAAGTGACTTAAGTGACTTAATAATAAAATAATAAAATAATAAAGTCACTTAAGGAATAATCAAGAATCTTCTAGAAGTCTCTTGGTGATGAGGTTGAAAAAGAATAAAAAGAGGCTTGGGCTATGCATTTGGACATCTTGAGTTGCAAACACTTTTCTACTACACTGCTGAAGCTGAATGCTTAGCTTATTATTTTCCAGTCTTCGTTTGTGAAAGACCAAACCTAGCTGGTTAAGTGCCAATTTCGGTTGTGCAACACCAACCCTAGTTGGATAGTGGAGGAAGATACTTCAGTCTTTCTCATTGGACTTATTGCAATCATTGGAGGTCATTTTTGGAGAGATTTATGAGATATTTTGAGGTCTGTAATTTTGCTTTAATCTGCAGACCAACCATGGAAGGATTAGCATTTTCATTCATTACTCTTCATTGAAGCTTCATCTCTTTGTGGGTATTGGAGGGATCACTTTCTCTTGCGAAGACAATCATTTCTATAACAATTTTGGAAGCCAATACTGTTGTATTTATTTTTCTAAAAAGTTGCCAGGCAAACCAAGGGCGACCTCTTGGCAAGGGGGCGATTTTAGTTTTGGAGGCACAATAAATTCCAATAAAATTTGTGTGGCATTGCTAGGCATAGAGAAGGGTTGACACACCTTCTTGAAGGAAAAATTCAGCTTCATCAAAGAGAAACGAGCTTATTTGTGGGTGCTGCTACAAAACCAGGTTCTTCATTTCTGAAGTTATTTTGCATTTAGTGTCTCATTTACATTAGGGATCATTTGCTGGTATAATCAGCATCACGACAATGTAATTACAGTCATATTATGAACAATCAAATTGCATATGTAAGGCTGTCATGAGTATGGTAGTTGGCATTGATAGTTTCAGTCATATCTATATTGTAATAAGTCTGATTGCACTTCATCTACAGCTTGTAATTACTTATATTTCATTGCAATATCATATTGGAGATATAAGGAGTTTGCTGGTCATTTATTTGACAAAATGTCTTTTACATGTAATTGCATTACTTTGTGTTAGTTTTCATGCCAAGTGTTTGTGAAAATTCCTCTTGGCTGGAGGTGTGCATTTGCATTTAGAAATTCATTTATATGCACTTGAAAACACATAAAGAGTTGCATCTTCATTTTAGATAATTGCATAGTCATCTTGGAAGATATTTACAAGCATTTATTCATCATTGCATCAAGACAAAAGAAAGCAAAGCAATCTAAAGCTTATTATCAACAAGTTGGGTGTTGCAAGCAAAGTGTTTGTCAAAATTTCAAGGGCAGAAAATCAGTGTTCTTGGATCAGATTTGGCAAAGCACTTTAGCTCCTTTTCTTCACTATCTCTTTCTCCAGTCTGGCTTTGATAGTGGCGACATAATTGTCCAACTCTTCCATCTCCTATCCCTTTGTGGTAGGGCCTAAATCAACAGTGGTGATGGCATACTCCTGAGGAGTAATTTCTTCTCTTGATTTGTCTACTTTTGGTACAACAACTTGGATTGTACGATGCCCAACTTCATCTCTTTGGATGGTAGAGAAGGTTTTAGTAGGCTTCTTTGCACTGACCTTTTCTAGTCTGGCCAGGAAATCGGCTATATCATCTTCTTTTGGAACTCTTTCAGGTTCCTTTATCTTCAATCTCTCCTTCAACCAATTAGGAATAGTTGGCTGTATGGTATCTTCTTCTTCTTGAATGCCCTGCACATTCTGAATTTCTTGGATTCCTCTCAAGGCTGAAATCATCCCATCCTCAAATTCATTATCCAAAATATCGACCTCATTGTCTGACTCCAGAACCTCGGTGTCCGTGGGTGATGGAGGTTCATCATCTTCGGGTTGGACAGGAATGGGAGAAGGAATTTGTATGTCTGCAAGAGATTCATCAATGTCCAAGATTTCATTTACATTTGCGGTGATGGCAGAATGAAGAGGCTCCAGTCTTTGTTGCTTCTTGACAGGTCTTTCATTTACAATTTCTTTTCCCTTTCTTTCCTTTTCTAAGGATTTGAGCTTTCAATTGGCTCATCTCCTTGACTTGCTCCAACATGTGAAGAGTAAGACTTTGATTCGCCCATCAGAGTGTAAGTCAAAGGCATACCTCTCAGCCGCAAGTCCTTGATCTGTTGATCTGCCCACCATTGTGAATACTTGGTGACAGGCCTCATAAGGGTGTCCAAGTCGGTAGTTTCAGGTTTCGACCATCGTACGAGAGGAAGAGGTTGGTTTTCATCAAAACCTGGCTGGGTGAATACACCATCGTCCTCAAGTTGGTTTGGGACGTGGAAGAGCTCCATTGTTTTGATCAAATTGAGTGGCAGTCTGGACCATAATCTTCTCCTGACATCAAATTCATCGGTGGCATTAGCCCAGTAGTCTTCTAGATCCACTTGATGTTTATACTTCCTTCCGTTCACCATTCCGATGTGATGGTGGGGATCGAAATAGGCTCGAGATCGATATGAGGTGAAAGGATACCATTGCATTTCTAGTCTAGTGCCTTCCGCTGCCTGTGTTGAGGAACAATATTCTTCCATGTTCCCAATAAAAAATGGCAACGTGACGGCCGCTTTCTGCTTGGGCCTTTGGATATTTTGAAAATCCTCCACTTGCCTAAGTACTTCCAGTAGGATCATCCTGTGAGTGGGGTAGATAGGAAGTTTGTATGGATTGCCAGTGAATCCCTGAATTCGGATGTAAGTAAATTTAGGAAACTGGATGTACCAGGATCCATATTTACTAATAAGACTTTTCGCCTCATGTGCTAGCCTCTGATGAGTTCCTCCTTGTAGCATTCTTGTGATGGTCATCAGAAATGCATCGTGTGCTCTTCTAAAATGAGATTTGGTAGATAGTTGCAGTTGGGGATAACATTCATATGCCTTGAACTGATTCTCTCCATTGCCAACAACCCCTTTGCAGATCAATCCAGGATATTTATATGCTCTGGCCAACATGTAAACAATGTAGGAACCCATATGGAATGCCTTAGTCCTTTCAAGATTGATCAATTGTTCATGGATATTATCACTGATCATTCTTGACCAGTCAAACATTCTGACCCCTGAGGTGATTTCCTCAATAAAGAAGTACATCCAAGATTCAAAAAAGGCACCTTGAGGATTACCCATTATTCTGTTCAAGAGCAAGACAATGTCACCGTAGTCCTCCTTGAAGTCTGTTTTGCGTGGCCTCTTAGGCATTTTCTTGGAAGAAGCTCGTGGCTTTTCTAACCATGTTTTATTAATGTGGGTTGCACATTGGTCTGCTCGATCATCAAAGATCCTTTTGGCTTCCCCTTTTGTCTTATATGAAGCTCGAACATGTTCAGGTATACCAAATGCCTCCTGGATAGTTGGTGCTCCAAGGTGCGCCAAAATTCTCCCATCAGGAGCTACAATCTGTCTCTCCTGTGGATTGTAATGTCTTGCACATTCGACTATCAAGTCTACACACTAGGTGGCTAGAGGAAATCCAACAGCTTGAACAATTCCATTGTGCATCATTCTATGAGCAATTGCTGTTGGCATAAGTCTGTTCAATCCATACATCCTTTTCTTGAACTCCTCGAAGTCCACATGTCCGAGGTCCATGTCCGCAATGTATTTCCACTTGGAAGTGATCTTTGTCTCTCGCTGGGCTCTCTTGCTAGCGAATTTCATTGGTGCCTTCTTTGATGATCCTCTAGGATTGGTCATCAACCTGCGAGAAAGAGAATAAACATTAAATTATTTTCTCTAAATTTCCTTAGGAAAATTCTAACTTTCAGCTTGTTGAAAGTTAAATTCATTGAAAAAGCAAGTTGAAAGAATAACACTTAGTGAAATTTTTGAATGAATGAAGAGAGGTAAAAAAAAAACAATTCAAACTTCGGAATTACTCTGTGGCTGGCAAATTTAATTGTGAACTTCGAAAATCTTGACCCTTTTATTGCCGAAAAAGCAAGCAATCTCTTGAAACTTTCGCCCTTCAGCCTATAATTTCCTTCTCTCTTTATTTCTATCTCCTCAAAATCAATTATTCAACTCTCCAAAATTTTCTATCTTTCAAGAAAATTTCCTTCTCTCGAGAAATTTCTAACTCTCTGAAAATTCCAACTCTTAAAAAAAATCCTAACTCTTGAGATGAAGAGAGAGCTAAGCTTCGTCTTGCAATTGTGAGTTGATAATGACTTGCGAATGCCTTATAAGGTAAAAAATTTCATTCCATTCTCAAGTTCGTCGAATGTAGACTCCAGATTGTCGAGGAAAGTTTCTAATTTTTTAACCTTTTATCTTTATCCTCATCGAAATTTGAAGTTTATCCATGGAGTTCGACTTTTTTTTTTTTCTAAGTGTTTTTGAAAAATAATTAAAGGTTTTCATGTGATTTTTATTTTCTCAACCTTTAATTCCCTTTTATTTTTTTACCTTACCC
>VDFB02150587.1:0-29649 GCA_007258455.2 Sequoia sempervirens
CTAATGAATTAAGAGTGAAATAGGTACCCCTAGTTCCATCTCCTAAAAGGTGGAACCATATATCCTTCAGTTCTTTTTGGTGAACCCGACCTTTAGACACTTGTATTTATGATTTGGAGAATTTTTTAGTCCTATATCTAGGTTAACTTTGCATTACATTTGCATTACTTGAATTGCATTTAGGACTTCTAAATCTTGTATTAGTAGACAAGTGCATATAGGTTGCATTTTTGCATCTTGCATCATTCAATTTCATTGGAAACTTATAATTGCACATAGTCAATTAAAAATACAAACTATAAGCCTTAACATCAACTCAAAATTTGTTGAATTTGGCTTAAACCCTTATCTGGGACTCATTCGCCCATCTAAGGATTTAGTCCCTGTACAGGTTTTTTTTTCAGATTTTTGGGAATTCTATGTTGACTATTTTTCAGCAATTGAAACTTCTAGAAACCCTAACTGGGACTCATTCACCAATATGGGTGATTTAGTCTTGAATCGTACCTAAATCTCCATTTTATAGCATTTAAAATTTCATTATGTGCTTCACTTTGTTGTTATCATATCTTTGTTTTAGTTTGTTGAGTTTATGTTTCATTCATTTCATTAGACCTAGCTTAATTTAGTTCATTTATTGCATTACATTTCATCATGGATATATTCTTTGCTAATTTTTAGATGTCCTTGAAATCATTAGTGGATGTGTCAAGCTATATTTTTGGAAATGATTCTAAAAAAATTAAACTCACTCATGCTCAATAAACTCCTAATGCATGTCCTCCTTGTGAAGTTGACACCATTAGAGAAGATGATGACTTCATGAACAACTTCATAAATTATTTCCTTAAAAAATTTGAGACTAATGCATCCTTTTATCCATCCATGAAACAACCAACACAACTTGAGATGTTTGGATTTTTTCATCCTGAAATTGAGACACAAACTAAGCCTAATCTCCCTAGAATTGGTGAACTTAGCACCTCTAATCAAGCAAACATTCAACCATCCTATGTTAAAAAAGTAACCAACACTCCCATCAACCTAGAAGAGACTTATGGAAAAGGATTCACGATCATAAGCAAACAAGGATCTAACATAACAAGCGAACATGAAATTCATCAACTCCTAGAACAATACCAGCTTAAGATACCAAAGGAGTATGATATCAAGATCCCCCTCCTAACATAAGTGTCCTCCTTCCTAAAGAAAAAACAATGCCTTATCACAATTATAAGGATGATAGGATCATCTTAGGTCCTCCTCAAGAAATTGGTGAATCTAGCAAGAAATGAAATCCTTATAAACTAAAGAAACTAGAATTCCCTTGTCCCAATTCTACAACTAAAAGAACCTTACACATACTCTTAAGTCAAGGACCTATAACATTACCACCCATGAGAGAAAATACAAAACTATATCCTAAGAACACAAACATGTCACATTGTCGATATCATGGAGTTCTTGGACATAGTACTGATGAGTTTCATGTTTTAAAACAAATATTTAAAAAGTTTGATATCACAGAAATAATCCCTTAAGGAAGACATACCTCTCCTTGCCATGTAATAGTTATACGATCATAATATTCTCACGATTACATACTTTGCATTCATTGCATATAATTTCAAAATTCAAGGAGATCTTTCTCATCACCTACCTTGACTCATTCTTGTCTTGCACATAGTGAGGGCAAGAATTAGATAGCCTTGTCCTAGTTTTGGCACTTGTTGTTGTCCCTTTGGCTAGTTGTCTTCCTTTCGTATACAATGAACAAGATTGGGATGTAGACTACTTGCTATAAGTTGACTCGCATGTGCCTTACTAGTCTTGATTTTGTTTTATTTTTCATGTTATGTGTGTGATTGCATGTGCGTAATGTGATCTCCCTGTACCATTGTTTTTGATGGATCTCTCTTTTTTTGTACATTCCTCTATATGTATCTACATTCTTCCATGTGTCATAAATCTTTTATTCTTTTTTTCGTGTTGTGTTTTTCTTTTGGGGATGACACAAAGCATTGAAACATTTAGGCATCTTCGATGTTGACCTAAAAGATTTTATTTATTTTTTATCTCTTTGTGTCATTCTTCCTATTCCATGAGTATTTGGTGAATGATGACGTTTTCAAACTCTCTAAAAACATTGTAGCAAAGACACACTAACCCTAAGTGGATCCCTTATGTGATTTTGGGATTTCATTTTGGGGGCAACCGCTTTATATGACGTAGCTTCATTTGGAAACATATGACATGGAATAGGGTTGTTGGAATTTATCATTTTCTACTTTAAAATAATTTCTCACAACATAGTGTTTAGAAATTTCTTTAAAGTGGGGGCATACATTAGAATTGTTCTTTTTCATTTCAATTACAACTCATGTTTCATTGTGTAGTTTTCTTACTTCATGTGATGCAAATTTCTCTTGGTGATGACATTGGGTGTGATGTCATTCAAGTGTGTGATCTCTCCTAGCATATTATATTCCTCTTGGTGGAAATTCCAAGTGGAGTGCATTCCCTAAGTTGTGAATCATTTATTCTTTGATTGGTCCTCTCTTGGAGATATTAGGCACACTGTTCCTAAGTTAAGACCTTACATAAACTAAGAGAAACTCCTTTGAACATACCTTACACTATTCCACATCTACAATAACCATTATATGGCCACCTAGCATAACATATTTTTCTTGCCTATGGATCCATCCTATTTATTCATGGGTGTTAGCATACAAAGTTTTGCTTTCCTCATGAATCTTGTCATTCATGTTGTGTGGTTCATTATCAAAGTTATCAGGAGGTATAGCTTTGGTATGGTTAGTGTATGAGAGCTAACCTAGGCATGACTTTCCCATAGCCACTTGTTTGTCTATGTGAGCGCATACTGGTTGTGTACGTATGTGTCTTTGGGGGCTCACCTAGTGGACAGCTTCAGGTTACACTAGCCCTTGTGAGCATGCATTTTGTTTGCATAGTGGGCATTGCATTCCACTTGTAAATGTTTTTGGAAAAACAACTTATATCTGATCCACATCATGTTGGATAAATGGTCGAGCCTTGATTGACCCCTCTGTTTTCTTTTGTCTTCTTTATGTCTTTGGAAATGTATGCTTGTATCTTATTATTGCTTCATACATCATTCACATGTGTGTTTCTTTGTGCCTATGTTTTTTTGATGTAGGATCTTAGATCCTGTGGTTGGGCCACTCCTTGATCTTTTTCATCCTATACCATCCACATTTGTACACTTGTACCCCTCTTGATGTGAATTTGTCTACTTTAGTGTGAGTTTGAAGCAAGTTCCTCCTCTCACTAAAGTAGAGGCTAAATTTAGTGTAGAAAAATGTATCCCTTTACATTTTCACACTTGTTTGGGGCCTCCCTACTAAAATTGGGCTTCTTTATGCCTTATTTGGTCCTATTTTGCATCCGCAAGCCTTATTTAATTCATCTTTCTGAGGATAATCTAGAAATTTCATAATTGAAAAATGATGATTCAATGTTTTGGGTTAGGTGTTCCAGATATGGTGATCTGGGACTCATAAACCACCTTGGGAATATGGGGCACACCTAGGTCTCAAGATCGTATTTCAATATTTCATTGATCTTAACAAGTATAAATACAAGTTTATTTCACATAATTTCTCCTAGAAAATTCACGTAATCTTTTGAGAATTCAAGAGTACTTTCACAAGAGCATTCAAGAGCAAATTATCAAGCATTCGGAGCAGTATTCAAGATTCATCCATCATGTCAAAGTCATCTTGCATCATGTGTGTTTGTGAGTTAACATTTGTGATGTAGGTTTTCATGATTCAAGCAAGCATTCAAGTCAAGAATTTAAGCATTCAATCAATAGTCAAGATCCACATCCATTGGAGCCATTTCACACAAGTTTGCAACCTTTACTTCAAGGGTTTGGTGAGTTGCAACATTATATTTTTTCATTCATCATTTGTTCATTCTATTTCATTTCATTTTAAAGTTTAATTACCTAAATAGGGTTTGACCAAGGCAAACCCTTATTCCCTAACACAACAACATTTTCCCCTCTTCATTTGTGATTGTAGATCCAGGTGATTTGGAGCTTGAAGATCCTTTGAAGAAAAAGTTACAAGATTGAAGAAAGTTGTCGAAGTTGTCATCTTCACATAAACTCACATATAGATTGAAATTCAGACTTTTCAGACTTGAAGATCAAATAAGGCGAAATCTAAAAAAAAAAACTCGAGGCTATAGAAGATTCAACCAAACCCTAATACTAGGACTAAATCACCACCTCTAACATATGAGTCCCAGTATACCTATTTTTAGTAGTTTTCCATAGACCCTGATTTGCCAGCAAAAGATTTCAAATTCTGCCCATATTCTAGTAGTAGGACTAATCACCTAGTTTGGCATATCATTCCTAGTGAGCTTCAAACAACAAATTTTTAGTGTTGCAAACCTTGTCTTGACCTCTCCATTCTTCCAAGTTCCCTTATGTCTGATTTATGTTTCTCAATTTGATTTCATGTTCTTAAGTTTCTAGGGTTTAGTGCATTTGAGTTTGCATTTCTCCTTTGAAGCTTCATTTTAATGGTGAATCCCCCTTTTAATCACACCTAAGGAAACCCCCTTGTGTGTCCTTCCCTCAATTGAATCGTTGGGTTGAAGCCTCTAGGGTTTCCTAATTGTAGCGTCAGAAAAAGTAATCCTTTTTCATGCTTAGCTTGGGAATTAAAAATTAATGGTAAAATATACTTACAAGTGCCTTATTTAGGGTGTTGTAAAGTGTTTTATTACACTTTCACACTAATCTAAGGTTTCATTAATTAATTGTGGCTAATTGAGGTTAATTGACCCCTTTAATTCAAATCTAAACCTTATTAATTGCATTTTTCAAGGATTTATCTTAACACCCATTAAGGATAAATCACATGATATTAAAAAAATCACTTGAAATAAACAAAAAATTATTACCAAAAAATAAATTAATTTGATAAATTATAAACATAATAACAATTAAGACAATGATTTATACATTTAGAAAAATAAGTATTCACTTCTTTTTAAAAAACACAACCATAAAATCTTATTCTTATAAACTCAACTTATATACATAAAAATATTTTATTTTATTTAATATTTATTAAATTTCACAAAAGCATAAGTTACCATTTATTCAATATCACGCGCAATCAATCGTATATAACCCACTACAAAGCGAGAAAATGTCTAAATTCGGAAAATGTGCAAATTTGCCTAATTTGAAATAGTCAATGCTGCTAAAAAGTCCCCGGGATTGTGACTTCCATGTTGGGATTTTCCTTCATTTCCTATAAATTTGTCATACATGGGGTGTAGCGATGAAACAAATCTTGCCAATTTATAAATAAATTTGTCATTCTTGAAAAAAATGTTATTGATTATTTACAAGTCAAAGACAAACCAACAAATATTCTTTAGAATAAATAGGCACAACTCAGAAGACAAATCTATAAGATAGTTGAAAGATATATTCACCATCAAAATTCATTAGAACACTCAAGATGAATCAATTAACAAGAAAATTATTACAACTAAAAGAAAACTCAGAAAAAACATGAAACTATTGCAACAAAGCTTACACAAGCATAGAATAATTGTAGGAAAATTAATCATAAAGATTAGCAAAATATTTTCAAATTCATATATCATCAACAATGTAATTTGTTAGTGTGAGATACTAGGCAAGATAAATCCAATCACAAACAACAAATGCACAATTAGATAATCATTCTAACAAGTTCTTGGAAATACATTTCAACAAGATTGACACAAAAATTGGCCCTATCAATTTTGCCAAAGTATTAGTATGAGTTGTCAATAATTGCATTTTTCTAAAAAAAAGCATGAACTAGAGAATAGAGTCTTCAATGAAAGCTTTAGGCTCTTTGATCCTTAGTTTTAGTGTCAATTTAATAGTGCAAGTTGGTTGGAAAAACAAAACTCATTATATACACAAGTAAAAAATGATAGGTACTTCACAAAATTATTTCTCATAACACCCCATTTAAAAAATAGTTTCTTTTTGCCTGCACGGGTAATGGAGTTGGCTTAGGCCGTGGGTTTGCTCCCCATTGGTTTTGGGTTCGACTCTAAGGCTTGGGCTTACCCGATGCATGTGGTTTGCAGGCTATTGCATGCATCCCTAGGGGACTTGTCTCGCCTCAACTTGCCTTGTAAAAGAAACGCTCGACTGAATTGAGGGACACCCCTGCATTACGAAAAAAAAAAAAAAAACATTTCTTCTATAATAAATTGTTAGTGTTTATATTTCTTTTTGTTAGCAACTATCAAATCAAATTATGTCTTAAAAAATATATATAGAGATAAAAAAGAAAGTACATTATTTAGAAGACAGCCTCATCATAATGAGTACATTTCTTTCCTCTTATAATCTGAATTGCTTTGTGAGGAAGATTTTTGGTTTCTTGTTTACATATGGTCTCTATTCTTTTAGTTTTCCTCTTGCTTATGGTTGTATCATGACCTTCGGCTTCTCTTGCAATGTCGACCAGCTGGCCATTTTATGATCAATAAATTTTTAATCTCATGAAAATAACAATAGTCAACTCAGATATTGGGCCCGCTCCAAGACAAACTGCTTTTCCTGAATCTTCGAGCATTTAATTTGCATTGAAGTTACGTTGCGCGGGTTTTAAGGTAAGAAAATGTCAATGATGTAACTTGCGCGGGTTTTAAGGTAACAAATGTAACTTGCGCGGGTTTTAAGGTAACAAAGTGTCAACGATTTGAGTCATTATTGTATTTGCATGCTTGATTTATATGAGTACGTCAAAAAGGAAACCTGTGTCTCTTTGCACTCATAAACAAAACACGGCACCTGACACGTTGTCAAACCTTGAACGGTAAACAAATTGGAAACTAGACCACTTCAACACAGCTATGCAAAACATCTTCCCACAAGTAAGAGTGAATCTACAATGTAATTACATTGTTTTCAGAGGGTTCCTTCCACATTTTCGAGTAACATAAAAGTCCACGGAATAAAAATGCATTAACATGATAAGTTGCAGTTAACTTAAGAAGAGTGAGAAGCATCATATTTAAAAAATAGGTATCGCATTGTTATTGATTGCTAATTTCATAAATATTTGCCTAATTAAACATTTCCCTACGTGGAAAAAGATAATGCATTGTTATTGCAATGAAACAACCACGCACCATCAATCTCTTAGTAGCTTGGAAGATACTCTTCGATTTTTCTTATTAATAGGGATTTCCAAAGGCATTGCCATGTGAAGTTTTAGTCGACCAGAGAAGTTGATTGAGAAGAATTGTTTGTAGAAGGAGAAGAATTGGAGATGTCGAAGAGAACAATGATTGATCTTGAGGGACTGTTTACTGAAACAGAGATTAGACAATTGCTTGATGCAATGACAGGGGTTGGGAATGTTGTTATTGATATGCGAATGAAGAGTCACAGTAGAACATGATACAAACGTCGCTAAAGAACCAATTGGTATGCTCTGTTGTTACCTTTTCTCCCTGATAGGAGGCACTTGGTGTGGAAGACTTACTAACCATATTTGTTTGTCTGCGTTTTTATGTTCAGCTGAAGCACTGGAAAGGAAATGTCGCAAGGCCACAATTGTACAAAGTGCAGAGTAAGGACATAATTGAAATGGAGTACTACATAATTTGAACATTTATTACTAGGAGTTTTGTTTGTTGGGTATTAGGAGATTATCGATAAGTATGTTATGATAAAATGTTATTATAATTTGGGTGACGATGCAAAGCTATTTGACCATCAAACAGTTCCATTACTATTACATGGGGGTAAAATATTCAGTGTGAAATACTTTATTGTAGAGAAAACATTTCTCAGATTCTCAGAATCATTTATAAACTATGAAATTTCATTTGAATCTTTGCCAATGATTAAATTATTTTATTACTAGTATCTTAGTATTCAATTAATTAAAAGTTGTAATTATTTCACTAATCTAATATATTATAAAATTTAAATAATATTTTAAATATTTAATTTTTAACAATTTATTGGCTTTCTTAGAATATTGGACATAAATTTTATTATTAGTAATTTGTTGGCTTTTGAATTGTTTTTATACAAGTTTGATATGGAAAAATGTTGAACTTTTTCAAATTAAAACTAATACACTAAGAACACCTTATCTTTAATTTTCATAGCCTTGTGGAGGTTCAATTTGCATTTATGAAAGGAATAAGTTATATATTAAAAGAGGAGAATGTTTATAATAAACATAATATTAAAAATATTTTTTAATATTATTATAGAAAGTATTTGAAAGAATTTAAAATCATGTTATAGTATATGTTGGTTATTAGATGGCTAGATTCAAAAACAAAGAAAGAATAATGAAAGTTCAAGTATGTTTTGCAAATTCAATCTTTAAGAGAGATCTAAAGAACCGATTAAATAGACATAGTCTTGGATAAGGGGGGCCTTTTATAATCATGATTAGAAAGGACAAGGTATTGAGCATGTAAGATGTCACAACCCTCCTTTATTTATTTATTAAATATTCTATTATTGCACAATAATTACATTTATATGGATGAAAGAAGACCACAAGACCTAACATTTGAAAACTTATTTGTTATCATGAAAGGCCATCAAGGTATTAATGTACTTTAATCAATTTCATTACCTTATGATGTTTATCAATCTCCTTTTTATTGACATTATTAGATAAATAGGTGTATAACACTGGATGAAGTTTTGGGTCACTATTTATTTGCATTGTTTGGGATTGAATCCTTGTATGATTTCACAATTATCTAGTTGTATAATTGTGTATGGTATTAATTTAGTGACCAAAAATATATTTATAGTTAATGAACATTATCACTATGAGATTATTGAGGTAGGAAATCTTCAAGTATATGGGAACCATTTTTTTGTATTTAATTTACATCATAAATTTTATCATGTAGTATGATAGTGTGCATAATTATCATTAGTTTACCATTTAATTATCATCATATAATTTTGCTAAGAATAGTTAATGTGAAAAAAACTATCATAGAAATAATTTTTTATGTGAAATTCCACTATATGAAAGCCATTTTAATTTATATTTCCTTACCTATTAAATATTTATCTTATGTATGTATATTCTTAGATTTTTAATTTTTCCCTCGTTAAACATTAAAAAAGGGACCAATAAGGTCCACTATGTTTGGGTAAAAGTAGCTAATTGTAAAGTTGGATGACATTAGTACTATAAGATAGGGAAGCATGGAAAAGGTAACACATATTTTCTATTATATATTTGTGTGATAAAGAGGAATTCAAAGGGTGTAGAGGAAAACGTTGGGTATAAGGATAGGAAAGTAAAATTAATTTTTTGTATGTAATGCTCTAAAATGATGCTTTTGAATGCTCTTGACAATAGTATTTTCTCTTGAATGTGTGTTCTAGTTGTTAGATTTCAAAATGATAAAATACTAGGTATTTATATATAATTGCTCTGATTTCCCAAAAATTAAATTCCAAAAGTTGGCAATTGAAATTTGAACTCTAAATGTTAAAATGTCGCCAACAACATATTCAAAATTAGTCACTAGCAAGATAGGGGGACCCATACGTGCATAGGCGTATGGATCCTAGCCCTATTTTGTAGGACATTAAGTGTTAGGATCATAATATTTATTATTTGCATTTATTCAATGCTTGTAACTTTGTCAAAATGTGATAAAAATAGACTTTGGAATGCATAATTTAGTAAATTAGGGACTCAATTAAGCTCATTAATTTAACGGGGCCAAAAAATAGTGTGAAATTGTTAAAGTATACAATTTTCTACACTACATTCAGCTCTGACTTTAGTGAGTGTATGAACTTACACTTAGACTTACACAAAAGTATATAAAGATGTGTCAAGAGGGGTTCAATTATACAAAACATCAAAGCAATGGGATGAATAAGGATCAAGGAGGGTGATCAATCCCCTAGGATATAAGATCCCATCACAAACCAACATAGGCGCAAAGGAACACACACATGCTTGATATGTAGGAAGACAACGTACACAAACATACATGTCAACATGAAATGCAAAAGACGGTATGGACTATCAAGTTGTATTATGCTAGGATCCATAAAAAGGTGTTCATGACTCACACAATAATAGTTTGATATTTTCTAGTTGAATCATAAATTGGGAGGCACACGAGCTAGTGAGAACCATTTTTCACTAGGTGAGCCCCTAAGACAAGGTAAAATATGAGATACACAATAGGTCTACAAGGTATTCCCATAACAAGGTGGTAAAATGAGAAACACACACTAGGTCTATAAGGTGTGCCCAACCATACCAAGAGTTATACTCCCTGATAACTTTGATAAGGTGCCATAAGATCCAATGCTAATGCTACACTAAATTCAACTCCCATATACAAAACGCGAAGTAGAGAAAATTCCAATGTTAATGTAAAGTGTCAATGCACCACTAAGTCGAACCTCTGGATAAAGTGAAGAAAAATAATTCCAATGTATGCCCCAACTTTAAAGAAATTCCAAAAATCCACATTGTGATCAATTACTTTAAAGTAAAAAAACATTAATAAATGCCATGTACCAAAAAATCACCAGAGCTTATTTGGAAATCCCTACACCAAATATATGTTTCCAAATAAAGCTACATAATGATAAGGGGTTTCCCCCAAACAAAATGGAAAGGTACACTGAGGGATCCACAAATTAGATCAATATACATCTTTGCTACAATGATATAATAGAGCTCATAATTGACATCGTTCCCCAAATAATCGTGGAACAATGAACACGGAGGAGGAATGAAACAAAGAGAGAAAATAAAGAAGATTTTGGTTCAACATGGAAGATAACTAAATGTCTCAACGTCTTCCATTGTCCCTAAAAGGAAAACACAAGAAAAAGGAAAATATAAAGTTTATGACATATAGAAGAATTGAGATATAAATAGAAGAATGTCACAATAGGTTTGTTTCCTTTGTATCCTTGCACCAACAGAACAACAAGGGTCATCCAAAGAAAACTCACAAACATAAAGAAACACTATAAGTAGCACAATGATTGATATTGAGGGATAGTTTACTAATACTAAAATAGAGATTAGACAATTGCTTGATGCAATGAGAGGGGTTTGGAATGTTGTTACTGATATGGGAAAGAAGAGATTCATGGTAGAACATGATACAAGCGTCGCTAAAGAATTAATTGGTATGATATGTTATTACCTTTTCTACCTGATAGAAGGAACTTGGTGTTGATGACTTACTAACCATATTTGTCTGTCTACGTTTTCATGTTCAGCTGGAGCATTGGAAAGGAAATGTTGCAAGGCCACAATTGTACAAAGTGCAGAGTAAGGACATAATTGAAATGTAGTACTACATAAATTGATCATTTAAATTAGTAGTAGTTTACTTTGTCAAGTCTTAGGAAATTAACAATAATTATGTTATAACAAAAGGTTATTATAATTTGGGTGATGATGGAAAGCTATTTGACCATCAAATAGTTCCATTAATATTATTATTTGTCATATGGTTCCTATTTTGAGATGGTATGAAAAGCCAAGTTGGGAACCAATGTTGAGTTGGTCAAATTCAAAGTTACTGCTACATTACTAAATTACTATTTTTAATAGATGGAATTTGAAAATATCTTTAGATTAGGTTCCATATTTAAAGGTTTTGGAAATATTTTTTGAAATCATTTGAAGTTTCCTAGCTTTGTCATTTGTTTATTAATTGGTACTTGTAGAAGTGGTTTTATAAGTGAATTTTTAGCTACACAAGTTCTATTAAAATGGTACAAAAAATTTGAAAATTTATTATTGGTGAATACTGTTATAAAGACTTGCATTGCAAATGTATTGTGATCTTCTTTAGATTTGATAATACATTGCATAAGTTTAGAGGTTGTGATTTCTCTCGTAAAAGGGTTTTCCCCATATAAACCAATGTGTTATGCTATAATTGTTTATATGTTTATGATTGATTTTGTCTAATTTGTATAATAAGTTTGGATCATTTTGAGTTTATGTAATTCAATCCCTTCAAGATTATCATAGGAAATTGTTTTTTGCACACCTTGCTTCCTTACAAAGTAAACCCATTATGCAATTGGTTAATATTTCTTATGTCCGTCAATTTTATGAATAATCTATTTTTCCTTTCATTAAATATAATATTTTTGGAATTTGGTTAAATTTAATTGATTTCCATTATTCACCATGTGTTATTTTATCAATTTACCATTTCTAGTTGCTAAGATTTTATCATCATTTTACATTCCAAATAAATATATTTTTTCTTAGTACCCTTCTGATTATATTTAATTTCAATTATTTCACTTCTATACTTTAGTATAAATTATCACTTAGTTTCATCATCCCACTAAGTGGGGGTAAATTGTAATGTAAAGAATTGCACACACTTTTAATTTCACATTATGTTTTTTCCTTACTCTAGTTTTCATTCCCCTAGCATGTTTTAGGTTATTTTTGACTTATCCTTGGCCTTTTCCTTCATTAGATTACTTTTTTTCCTTATCACATTGTAATAACTAGGTCTCTCACTTCTACTCAAATTGATAAGATGCATATAATATTTAAAGACATTCTCTATAAGACTATATTCATATCAAATAAGTAAATGTGATCATTAAAGATTTATTGTAGATCTATATTAGCATTCAAAAATATATATCAAATGGATCTTCATTCTAGGCATCATTTATTAATCATGTACTCAATATTGTGAACTATAAAAAGAGGTGTCTCACAAAGGCATAAGGAAGTTTAAAAATTTAACCCTCACATAATATACTCCTAAAGTTCATCAAAATTGTAGTCCCCCTCTCAAATATCTTGTGTAGTTCAATAAGAATTTCTAGGTTGTAAGTGTAAAGTATATGATCATCAAAGGAAAGGATTGTGGTGAGATGGTGGAATCCAAATCATGCTTATGTGTAAAAAAATAGAAAAAAGGATCAATCTACAATAAACATTTCACATTTTTTCACCATTTAATTTTATATATAATTATCATTTGACACGTTATATCAATTCATATAATGAGATAGATACCCACTTTTTAAGATCCCTAATCCCTTATTAGTCACTCTTTTGTATTTAGAATTAAACTTGTGCATTTAATTGCAGTATTAGCTATTCAATTATTAATGTATATTTAGAATGTTAAAAACATTTAATTGACTTGTGCATTTCATTTAGTATTCTAACTTTTAATTAAATATTAATTTTTTAATTTATTTTTAGTTCTATAAGGTTCCTTATTTTTTAATATTTTATTTTCAATCTCTTAATTCTTCAATTATATAAACTTCTCTCATGCTCATGGATCTATTATAGTCATCTCTCTAATACATATTTGTTGTGAATGCTTGAACAATTTGAAAAGTTATACTTAAAAATTGACAATAAATTTTTAAACATAATCCATATAATTTATATAAACTTATTTTTTATTTATTTTGAAATAAAACATGTAAGTGAATGATACAATAAGAAAAAATCACATAAAATGAAAAAAAATATTACCCAAAAAATAAATTAATTTGATAAATTATAAATATAATAACAATTAAGTCAATGATTTATATGTTTTGAAAAATAAATATTCACCTTTTTTAATAAAGACAACCATGAAAAACTTATTATAATAAAGTCAACTTATATACATAAAAAAATACTTTATTTTCTTTAATATTTATTAATTTTCACAACAGTACAAGTTACTATTTATTCAATATCACTACAAATCAATCGTATAACCCACTACAAAGCGAGA
Organism: Sequoia sempervirens; assembly: GCA_007258455.2. NCBI lineage: Eukaryota > Viridiplantae > Streptophyta > Pinopsida > Cupressales > Cupressaceae > Sequoia > Sequoia sempervirens. Next base: position 13,834 of record VDFB02150587.1, read on the forward strand.
AAATGTCTAAATTGGGAAAATGTTCAAATTTGGCTAATTTGAAAGTCAATGCTGCTAAAAAGTTCCCGGGATTGTGACTTCCATGATGGGATTCTCCTCCATTTGCTATAAATTTGTCGTCTGTAGGATTTGAGCAGTGAAACGAATCTTTCGCGGAGCTTTAACTGCACACATATCATCAACAGCGTCAACCAAACATGGTTAGAAATTCTTCATGGGGAGTGCTTTTTACATTCACAGTGCTCACAGAGAAATAAGAATCCTATTATGAACAGCTATATGAGATAATATCTACATACCCAAATCAGATCCGTTTTTCGAAGTTGGGTCATGCTCTACCGTCACTCTTTGCTTTATGGGAATCGTCGTATATTCCCTCCACCTCAAAATTGTCCTCTGCATGATGTAATTTTGTAAAAGACAAGAGGTAGAGAATAGAGTCTTCAACGAAATGTTTAGGCTCTTAGATCTTCAATAATAGTATCAATTTATTAATACAAATTGATTGTCAAAGCAAAATCTATAATATACAAGCGATCAAGAACATAACTAATTGTTCACAAAAGTATTTCTGATAATATCCTACTTAAAAAACGCACTTCATTGATAACAAATTGTATTGTTTAAATTTATTTGATCAACAACTATCAAATCAAATTATCCAATTTATTTTACTTCAAAAGATTAATAATTTCTTTAAAAAAATAGATAAAAAGAAGTACATTATCTAGAGGACTTAGCCTCATCATAATGAGTACATTTCTTTCCTCTTATGATCTGAAGTGGTTTGTGAGGAAGATTTTTGGTTTCTTGTTTACATATGGTCTCCAGTCTTTTAGTTTCTCTCTTGCTTATGGTTGTATACCTTCTGCTTCTCTTGCAATGGCAACCAGCTGGCCTTTTTATGATCAATAAATTTTTAAATTTATGAAAAAAAACAATAGGCAACTCAGATATTGGGCCCGCTCCAAGACAAACTGCGTTTCGTGAATCTTGGAGCATTCAATTTGCATGGAAGTTACGTTGCGCGGATTTTAAGGTAAGAAAATGTCAACGATTTGTTATTATTACTTGCAGGCTGTCAAAGAAACCTGTGTCTCTTTGCACTCATAAACATAACACGGCACGTGACACGTTGTCAAACCTTGAACGGTAAACAAATTGGAAACTAGATCCACTTCAACACGGCTATGCAAAACATCTTTCCACAAGTAAGAGTGAATCTACAATGCAATTACATTGTTTTCAGAGGGTTCCTTCCACATTTTCCGAGTAACATAAAGTCCACGCAAGAAGAATGGATTAACACGATAAGATGCAGTTAATTTAACAGGTGAGAATCATATTTCGTTGGAGAATATAAAATAGGTATCGCATGGTTATTGATTGCCAATTTCATAAATATTTGCGTAATTAAATATTTCCCTACGTGGAAAAGGATAATGCATTGTTATTTTCAAATCCTGCAGGGGGTAGGGTATGTACACCTCGTATTGTGGAGCACGAGTTAGGTGCCTCCCCCATATTGGGGGAGTACGAGGGCCTCGTATTGTGGAGCACGAGTTAGGTGCCTCCCCCATATTTGGGGAGTACGAGGAGTCCCATATACTCATGGTATCGTGGACTTAAAAAGGACCTTTACCTTTTACCTTTGCATGATGTTGCGTAATTAAATATTTCCCTACGTGGAAAAGGATAATGCATTGTTATTGCAATGAAACAACCACGCACCATCATTCTCTCCGTAGCTTGGAAGATACTCTTCGTTTTTTCTTATTAATAGAGATTTCCAAAGACATCGCCATGTGAAGTTTTAGTCGATCACAGACGTTCAGAGAGCAGACTTGTTAGTACAAGGACAAGAATTGGAAATGTCCAACGATAAGAAGAGTAGAAAGTTTTATCTTGACGGACTTCATGGCTCTCCTTCTCAAGATGAAGCAGAGATAAAACGATTGCTTAATGCAATGGCAGGCGTTGGGAATTTTAATGTGGATATGAAAAATAAGACTGTCACAGTAGAATACGATACAAGCATCACTGAAAAATCAATTGGTATACTATGTTGTTACCTTTTCTCCCTGATAAGAGTCAATTCGTGTGCAAGACTTTCTAACCATATTTGTTTGTCTGTGTTTCTATGTTCAGCTGAAGCACTGCAAACGAAATCTCGCGAGGCGAAATTTGGTGAAAGCGCAACATATTGAAATGTAGTACTACATTAGTTTAGCATTTATTAGTAGGAGCTTACTTTGTCAGGTCTTAGGAGATTATCAATAAGTTAGTTATAACAAAAGGTTATTATAATTTCGGTGACGATGCAAAGCTATTTGACCATCAAACAGTTCCATTACTATTATGTGTGGGGAAGAAAATTTTCAGTATGAAATACTTTATTTTAGAGAAAACTTTTCTCATATTTTCCGAACTATTTATAAACTATGAATTTCATTTGAATATTTGCCCATGGTTAAATTATTTTATTACTAGTAACTTAGTATTCAATTAATTAAAAATTGTAATTATTCCACTAATCTAATATATTATAAAATTTAAATAATATTTTAAATATTTAGTTTTTAACAATTCATTGGCTTTCTTAAAATATTGGACATAAATTTTATTATTAGTAATCTGTTGGATTTTTAATGATTTTTATACAAGTTTGATATGGAAAAATGTTGAATTTTGTCAAATTAAAAGTAATACACTTTAACAACTTATCTTTAATTTTCATAGCCTTGTGGAGGTTAAATTTGAATTTAAGAAAGGAATAAGTTTTATATTAATAGAGGAGAATGCTTTTATAATAAACACAAAATTTAAAAAAAAAAATGTTATTATAGAAAAATTGTATTCGAAAGAATTTGAAATCATGTTATAGTATATGATGGTTATTAGATGGTTAGATTCAAAAAAATAGAAAAAATAATGAAAGTTCAAGTATTTTTTGTCAAATCCAATCTCTAAAAGAGATCTAAAGAACCCATTGAAGCCATAGTCTTGGATAAAAGGGGGCCTTCTGTAATCATGATTAGAAAGAACAAAGTATTGAGGATGCAAGATGTCACGACCTTCCTTTATTTATTTATTAATTATTCTATTATTGCACAATAATTACATTTATATGGATGAAAGAAGATAACAAGATCTAACATTTGAAAACCTAATTGTTATCATGAAAGGCCATCTAGGTATAAATGTTCTTATAATCAATTTCATTACCTTATGAAGTTGATCATCTCCTTTTTATTGACATTATTATATAAATAGGTGTATGACATTGGATGAAGTTTTGGATCATTATTTCTTTACCTCTTGGTATAATTTCATGATTGTCTCATTGATCATTGTGTATGGTATTAATTTAGTGACCAAAAATATCTTTGTAGTTAATGAACATTATCACTATGAGATTATTGAGGTAGGCAATCTTCAAGTATATGGGGAATCAATTTTTTGCATTTAATTACATCATAAATTTTACCATGTAGTATGATAGTGTGCATAACTATCATTATTTTACCATTTCATTAACATCATACAATTTTGTTAAAAATAAAATTAATGTGAAAACACTATCGTAAACATAAATTTTTATGTGAAATTCCACTATATGAATGCCATTTTAATTGATATTTGCTTACCTATTAAATAATTATCGTATGTATGCATTATTATTTTTTATTCATCTTTTCCTCCTCAACCATTAAAAATGGGACCACTAAGGTCCACACTGTGTGGCTAAAAATAGCTAATTGGAAAACTGAAAGGCATCAGTACTATGAGATATGGATGCATGGAAAAGGTAACAAATATTTTATATTTTATATTGGTGTGACAAAGAGGAATTCAAAGGGTATAGAGGAAAATTTTTGGCATAAGGAAAGGAAAGTAGGAGGATCCTTTGTCTATGTTTCCACATTTTACATGCATGCATACTAGAGAATTTGTGCATATTTGATTTTGATGGATGTATTCTCTATTTTGCATGTTGAAAAAATATCTTAAAATATCATTAACATTTTCCTAATTGATTTTACTTAGAAATTTCTATAGCCTTTTCAATAAATCCATATTTCTAAATTATTCTATGTTTATTACATTTACATGAAATTTTCTAAAATGATAGTTTTTATGTGTTTCCTATGATCATTGTATTCTATGATGTGTTCTATGAAACAATTGTATTTCTTGTTTCCATTTACACATTTTTTCATATCAAAGACTACATCTCTTTGATGAATTTTGTCAAATAATTGATTTTCTTTGATTCCACACTTTGCATGTATGTATTTAATTCTATATGTTGTGATAGATATTATACAAATCCATCTTTCCTATAGTAAGTGCATTGGAAAGCATTCAGGAAGTTACTTCTATGACATTAATTAGATTTGCCAATTTTTTTAAAATACTAATAAATAAATCTATGCTTTGGATACCCTAATACCATTGCATTCTTTGAGGCATGTACTAAAAAATTCTATGTACATTTTCTATACTTTCACATTTTGAATGGATGCCTACCAAGAATTTTCTTTTTGATGCTTTTGACGAAAGTAGATACTCACATTTCTAGTCACACAACCTATATAATTTTAATTAAATTTTGTTAAGTTTATTATTATTATTTTGTGTGGTTCTTGCAATCTTTGTACTCCATGAGATTTCTTTTATAGACATATTTTTCCAATGGTCATGCCCTATTAATGCTTCCATGTTTCACTTGCATGAGATGTATTTTTTATGGGAACTTTTTCTTTTACCTTGTGTTTTCTACTTGGGTCTCCATATTTTGGATGCATAATTTACCTATATATTGATTGCCTATATATCTTGATGGATGCCAATTATATTCTAAAAACATCCATTTTGACTTGGGATTCATAAAATATATTTATACCTATCAATTTCATTTGGGTAAAATTTTCTTATGCATCATCGTAAACATTGTTCATGCATATTGTGCTAACATGGTAGTGAAATTTAGAACTTATAGCTTGGGTTGACATGCATAGTTCTAAGTTGGCCTCCATGATTTTCCTTTGTCAATTTTTGCTTCTAGATGCGTCAAGTATACAACCTTCACAAAGCTCTTCATAATGTTTAACCTTAGGTAATCACTTGACCATATTTTGTTGACATAGTTGCTCAAGATAGCAGTAGTTAAGATAGCCAAATCACTCATGCCATAGTTTGCTAAGTTCATCTAAATGAGTTAGTAGTGCTTTTGGAGAAATATTTGTGGTAAATTTGGAGAAGGTATATTATCTATATTGGTGATTTGCCTCCCCTATTGCTACCAAATTGTTGCTTTCTAATTCTCTTATCTCAACTAATTTTGGAGAGAACTGTACTCTCATGCCCTTCCCTAAATGAGTTATTTGATACAATGAAAAGATAATAGTTGATGGTGAAGGTACATTTAGAACATTTGCAGATGTTCCTCCTTCAACTTCAATAGACCCTCCCCATTTTACCAATGCTAGACTATCATCACCTAAGGTGATTTTGGACATACTAGATGGCTCCAAGGATGAAAAGACAACCTATGAAGAACCCATATGGTGTGAAGCCTCAAAGTCTATAATCCATGATGGAGATAAAGATGTTGTAGCAACTAAGGCTTTTCCTTTTGATTTCTCTTTGCCCTTTTTTTTTTTTTTTTGAGAATTTGTTGTAGAGACTCAATTTATTTCCTCATGCATTGATGCTCATCATGTCCAAGTTTTTTTTACAAAAGGCACATTTAAATTTCTTCTTAGTTTGAGAAGAATCTTTGGAGTTGTCAAATTTTCCTTCTTTCTTAACTTCCTTATCCTTTTTAGTCTTCTTCTTCTCCCCGTTTGAAGTTTGATGTGTTTCATTCTTGGCAAGTAGGGCTTGAGGCTTAGTAGACTTCAAAATGCCCATTTGAATTAACTTATCTTTTACCCTTGTGATATCAAAAATAAAGTTATCAAGTGTGGGCATTGACCATGAGGCTCCAAGAGCCCTTTTAGTAGAGTAGAAAGTTGATACAAACACAAAACATTCTGGACCCTAGCTTTGAAAATACATAAAGGATTAATTGATCCTCTTTATTTTCAATTCCACAATCTTTTAATTAAAACTTTAAAGATTTAAATTTAGTGAAAAATTCTTGTAAAGTTGAAAAAATCCTAGGACTAAGATCTAAGAGTTGATTTTCCAACTTGTGGCTTCTAAGTTCATCTATTTTCCCAAATAGTTTATCTAGAGCTTCCCAAACATGGTTGGGTGTTTTCAAGTTCTTAACATGGAACAACAATTTAGTAGACAAATTTAAATATAGGAAGCCAAATTCTTGATCACACTTATTGAAACAATTGCAACACACACAAGCACTTCATGAGGAAGTGTGAAAATGGACCACACACAACACCCCCTTGATTATTTGTTTCCTTCCAATTTGGCACTTTATAAAAGGAGTGCTTATAATTCACCCAAAAGAGGCATAACCTAGAACTTTATAAAATTAGTGCAATAATATGCTCTTTGGATTTGTGGCAAAAAAATACATTTTTGAAAAAAAAACTCAAATCTGAACTACAGCACAAAAATTATTACACTTTGAAATTTCCCCCCTTTACAAAATAATTGTTCCATTTTGCAAAATAATTTTTAAATTTTAAGGAAAAAATGATTACACCAAAAAATAAGAATTGGGTTGGAAAGAACCAAGGGCTAAAATACGTAAGAACCAAGGGCTAAAATACTATATGACGAGGGGCTAAACTTGTGAATAGTGCGCTCCCTTCTAGATTAAAATTGACACCCGTTGCAGATTTCGCCCGTGTCCCACGCCTTAGACCTTGATTCCCACCCGCCTTGAATGCTCCCAGATCTCAATCGTGGGATTGAGCATTCACGACTCGTGACTCTGAGATAAAACTCTACGAGACAGAGCAATCACGACCCTCTAAAATTCACGGCCTGCGATGGAGATCACACGTCTGGGGGTTTCAAATCGTGCCCTGAGGATGAAATATGCGACCTCCAAAGGTATGTGCGACGTCCAAACACGAAATCAAAATATGCCAATTTCGGCCTACAACAGAGAGAAAACATCAACGCCTTCCAAGACCACCTATAAAGGCTAAAACTGCCCTTAATCGACCCTTCTGAGCAAAGGCCAAAGCTGCAAGGAATTGCAGGGGTCACAGTTCCGGATCATGCCTTCCAGATGCCTTTCCTGTGGATAGTTAACACCAAAAAATACAATTAAATGAATTCATCTTCTGCCCTGCTACAAACTCTGTCTACTCTGATACCATGTGAAAACCTGCAACGCTCAAAAATTCTGTAATGTCGATCAAGTATATTGGGAAAATAAGTGTTACATAAATAGGCAAAAAGGAAGGCAACAAACTTCCATGAAATAAGGATAGGACTCTCACACATAGCGTGGTGGCGAGTTACCTACCAAAAATGAAGGATGAGATGTTGAAAGTAATTTGACACCTCGGAGGACACCTATCTACGTTGACACCCACTGAGAAAGGGTCAATGGTACACCTAACCAGGCTTAAGTAAGCCAAGTGTATGCATAATGTAATATATATACTAACACTTTGGTCTAGTACAAATTTATAAATAAGGTATCATTAGTAGGAAAGATCTTAGACAAGATATACACTAATATTAACTACATGGATATTTGATCATTTCTATGGACATTTTTTTATATTGCATTTTGAGGTAATAAAACGAGTTATTCATTGTTTGAGATGGTTAAGGAAAATGTTTGTGATAACTCTAGAGAATGTGTTTTCTTGTGAAGACCTCTCCATGATCTAGGTGTGTCCATATCAAACTAGGATGTTTTGGGGATATCATTTTTATTTCTAGGGTCATATATACTAACCTATTATTGATCAATTGGTTTTTTTATAAAATAAAAAATGTTTAAAAAATATTTGGAAAGAACTTCATATAATGACATATGGAGTTTTCAATAGTCACGTATGTTTAAATTAAATCAAGATATGTAGTGTCTCTTGTGTGTTTGATTTCTTTTAGATTCACATAAATATCTCTATCTCTTTTAAACTCTTAAAACTTTGTTCCAATCACATACACAAAAGACATTAGTGGAGAAATGATGACATTCTTCGTGGAAATATGATCTTTTGTCTTTCTTAGAGTTTTGTGTAAATCTCTCAAGATGTCATCGGTTTCCCAAAATTCAGACATACATTACGATTATGTATTAACAATTACACTATTCTACATGTTCTAGTTGTCAATATTGATGCACGCTATAAAAATAGTATCACTATAATTAAGAATATATTCACATGACTTCCATTAAAAACATCTAAATTTCGTCATATATATTATTGCCTTGCATTTTTTGGAGGAATAGTAAAAAATCTCTTGAGTCATTGTAAAAGTAGCTTTTACATTTTTCCACATTAACATTTGTGGCTATTCATAGACTATGAATAATTTTAATCTTAATTTCAAGTTTGACAGATTTTTTGTAGTGAATAATTGAACCATAAATTGTATGCTTTAAGTTCATAATAAAATTTAAACACAATTTCTATAATGATATTTTTTACATTTTGATTTCAATTTAATTCTAACTTAAATGATACATAAAGATCAAATTATATAAGACATAAAGGAGATAACTATTACTTAGAAAAAAATTAATCTTAAAATATTTGAACTCATTAATACGTTCATATATATTTTGTTATAATTAAAAGAAATAGAAACCTCTTTTATGAAATAATCATGAAAAACTTGTTCTATTGAAATTAATAACAAAACCTCTTTTATGGGATAATCTTGAAAACTTGTTCTAATGAATTTCAATAACAAGTTAATTTTTTAATTTTGAATTGATATTTATTCTTTGAATTTCAACCACCAATACATTATAGTCAGCACACATGAGATATTATCATTGAAGGAAATCTCAAATGCAGACTATTTATGCGATGCAGAGAATGGAAACCAAGAAAACTAAAACAGTAAGCCAAGATATGTCTCTCTTCTGAGAGAACTTGCAAATTTGGGTTATTTGAAATTGTCAATGGTGGTAAATATGTGCCTGTTTGTGATTCCCATGGTGGGTTTTTCCTTGATTTGCTATAAATCTGTTGTCTGTAGGACTTGAGCAGTGAAACGAATCTTTGCCAGCGCTTTAACTGCACACATATCATCAACGTCGTCAAGCCAATATGGTTAGAAATTCGTCATGGAACAACCTTTCTGCCTTCATACCATTCGCATGTAAATGCAAATCATATTATGAAACCCTAAATAACAAAGCGATTAATGGTGTAATATGACATAATATACGAAAATCAGATCCAGATTGTGAATGATGCTCTACGACGACTGTTCTCTGTTGAATATTAACAGTAACATTCTCAACTCCATGTCGTGCCTCCAGCGATCTCTTTATCTTTCCTTCATGGGAATCATTATACATTCCCTCAACGCTCAGAGTAGTTCTCTTCATGATGGAGTCTAATTATCCTATGCAATACAAGATCATATAACTCAGAATAGAGTGCCTCAAATTGGAGAGTATGATCTTTGCCTTGAACGGTGCAGTGTATTTATACATTCCTTGGGTCTGAGGAAGAGTGATTGGCAAGATATGATCTCTTTCCTTGTAGTAAACATGAAATTATGAGGAAATCAGAGTTACGCGTAGAAGATCATTTAAAATTATATGAAACTGCAGCTCCTTATTCTATATTTTTTTTATTTCACATATTGCTTAATATTTCTTCCAAATTTATTTAATTTATCACGACTTATTCATTTGCACCAACTAATTACAAGTTACAAGCACAGGTGGGTTTACAGTGTAGACAGAAACCCACCAAATACGATAACACCGACCCAAAACTGCATGCATTCCTTCGTGTCCACGTTGATTTCCACAGGGAAATTACAGTGAAATTTGTTGAGTGAAATTGATGATAATAAAATAGAGAGGAGAGGAGGTCAACGTCTCAGCTTTTTCTTCGTCAGGGCAAATAGTCAGCCATGTAATTTTTTTTTTATTTGACTTTTGTGATTATGGTTGAGTTTGACTTGGGACATCTTCTTCTATGGCATATGCCTATCATCAGGCCTTCTATATATTTTTAATATTATTTTAATATAGAGATTTGGAACTTCTTCATGATCTCGCATACACCTTCTGTAACTAAAAAGTACGAAGTTGTTAAAGAATATAGGCTAACAACTTCCAATCATGGACTATCTATGTTTGTTTCTTGTGTGCTTTATTGAATGAGGTTATATATTTAATGTGAACGGGAGTGTGGTGAATAGACAAATAGTTTTCTTCTAATAATTCTTTTAATTTATATTTATTCAAAAATTTATATATATATAATAAATTCATTGCAAGCAATTCACCGACGGGAAAAGCACTGCCAACAATTCACCATGGGAAAATTCACCTCAAATTGGGGATTATGATCTTTACCTTGAATGGTGCAGTGTATTTATACATGCTTTGAGTCCGAGGAAGAGTGATTTGCAAGATATGTTCTCCTTCCTTGTAGTAAACATGAAATTATCAGGAAATTGGAGTTACGCGTAGAAGACCTTTCAAAATTAGACAAGATTGCAGCTCCTTGTTCTATATTTATTTGACTTCCCATCTTGCTTAGTATTGTTTCCAGATTTATTTAATTTATCACGACTTATTCATTTTCACCAACTAATTACAAGTTACAAGCACAGGCGGGTTTATAGTGTAGACAGAAACCCAGCAAATACGATAACGTGAAGACCAAACTGTATGCATGCCTTCGTGTCCACGTTGACTTCAATGGGGAAATTACAATGAAATTCGTTGAGTGAAATTGATGAATAGTCAGCCATGCAATTTTTTTTTATTTGACTTTTGTGATTGTGGTTGAGTTTCACTTGGGACAGCTTCTGGCTATGGCGTATGCGTATCGTCAGGCCTTCTATATTTTAAAATAGAGATAATTTGAAACTTATGATTTTCTTCATGGTCTTGCATACACGTTCTGTAATTAAAAAGTACGAAGTTGTTAAGAAATGCAAGCTAACTACTTCCAGTCGTGGACACTCTCTGTTTGTTTGTTGTGTGATTTCGTGAATGAGGTTATATATTTAATGTGAACGGGAGACTCGAGTGTGGTAAGTAGACAAATAATTTCCTTTTAATTTTCTATTCATTATTATTATTTCTCCCTATCTAATATGTGGATTAAATTATTCACATTTAATTTTTTTTTTTAAAATAATTTGTCAAAGGTCTAAATTATTTATATTAATTTTAAAGCTGAAATATATGTTTATATATTTAGAGCATATGTGCCATGGGGAATGCTTATCTCACTAGACTAAAAATTTAGCTTGAAATTTAAAACAAACTGATAGCACCCACGACCCATCAAGAGAAAAGCTAGAGAAGTATATATAAGCTACCCCCTGCAACCTAACATGTAGTTTGAACCAACTACTCAAAATTTAGGGTGCACAACATCCAACCACATTTAATATTGCCTTTAAAAATTCAAAACCCAAACACCCATCCGACTAGATGTAACTACAAAAACTTGCTAACAATTAAAAGGGCTATGACAAAACATTATACTTTTTCCTTTGGTACCTCCCTTGGAGGAGAACAACACAAATAGTTATTGCAAAGTCAGGTTGGCATAAAGCCTTAGTAGGTCCAATCCGGGGTCTAAAAAAAATGACTTCTTCTTAGAGCTTCCAACACCAATTTTTAAGGTTACACTTTTGAGACCTCCCTTGGAGAATTATTCCTCACAAATGGTGAATGTCACACTTCCTGCTGAAAAGAAAGTAGAGTGCGAAAATGCCTTCCAAATACTAATCTTCAGGAGAGAGATACAATTTTTTTTTCAAAACTTGCAATTATAGAACATAAAGACGCACATACATGAATAACAAAATAGACAATAAAGAATGAATATTGGATTTTACGTGGTTAAATCCTTACGGGAGGAAAACCCACACACCAAAGCAAAGATCACTTGTATTATATTATAATGTAAAATACATACAAGTCACAAAGTTGTGCTCTCACAAGTGTTTTTCTAGTTATAAAATCAATATCACAACATTGTTGTTTAATCAACCATCACATTACAATGCACTATGCAATCACATTTTTAGTGTATTGACCTTTCCAAGCGTTGCAAGAAACAAATGCTACAACTTCCCAGAATAGACCCAAATGTTACAACTACTCCAACAACCGAAATGGTCACAAGACAGTTAGTTGGCCATTCACACATGTTTACCCATCGTTCCCAGTCTTAATCGCAATATTGCAAAGCATCTGTTGACTAGCCATAGGACTACAGTTTGCTTCTACCATTTAGTTTGACCACCACAACACTGTAACCACTTAGACTAACCTTTGTGGGATAATGGGTTCATAGCTATACCATAGGCTATATTACAAGTCATTGTGAGATCATGAGTTACTAACCTTTCTCCACACTACCGTAGGCTATTTCATGAACCAATGTGGGGTGGCAGTATGGCCCTACACACCTTCGAAGGCTGATGAAGACTGTCATGCTATAGAAGGTAACACTAGGAACCCGTACCCCTCTTAGCTGCACTTGTGGTACTGCAATAAAGATCGAATGCAAAACTTTGGGAAATATGAGTTTGATGGCAAATGAGATAGGGTTTTAATAGTGAGTTTGAGACACACATTCTCAACATTCTCCTACTTGACGAACAACTAACTAAACCCCTTCCAACTTTTGAAGTCATTGAATATTCTAGGCCCCAAGGACAAAAAACTTTGTGCACCATTTGAACTTATCCATGGTCATAGGCTTCGTCAATGCATCAACACCATTTTCTAGAGTATCAAATTTTTCCAAACTAACCTTTCCATCCTCCACCATATCACGAACAAAGTGGTAATACATGTCAATATGTTTTTTCCTAGCATGGAAGATTGGATTTTTAACCAAAAAAATGACACTCTAACTATCACAACAAATAACAATCTGCCCTGCATCAAAACCAATATCAGAACATAATATTTTAAGCCAAATGTCTTCCTTGCAGGAATGAGTTGCTACCATGTACTTAGCCTTAGTAGTGGATAAAGTGACTACAACCTACCACTTTCTTATCCAACTAACTGCACCACTAAACAATGTGAATACATATATACTAGTGTATCTTCTACTGTCAATGTCCTCTGCCCAATCAGAATACACATATCCACGAATGCTAACTGAACTATGAGATCTAGTAGAGTAACCATATTAACATAAGGCATACTCAGAAGTACCCTTCAAATACCTAAAAAATCACTTCACAACATCCCAATTAAGCCTTCCTAGATTAGCCATAAACTGACTAAGCACTCCCACCACATGGGAAATGTCTAGCCTAGTATAGACCTTTGCATACATTAAAATTCCAACTACATTTGCATAAGCAACCCTGGTCATGTCCTCCATCTCAATAGGAGATTTTGGACAATCTTCAACAGAAAGTTTCATTCCTTGCAACACTGGAACAACTAACTGCTTGTAATCTACCATATTAAACCTCTCTAAGATATAAATTATAAAATTTCTCTGGCTGAGCCAAAGTTTTTTATTTCCCCTATCCCTTCTAATTTCCATCCCTAGAATATACCTAGATAAACCTAGATAAACCTAGATCTTTCATCTCAAACTATGCTGAAAATTGAGATTTTAATTCAGAAATCATACCCTTACTATTCCCAATGAACAACATATCATCCAAATATAGGAAAATAATAAGAAAATGACCATTTTTTAGATTTAAAGTAAACGCAACGATTACACTTTTATTTCACAAACCCCAAAGACAACACATAAGTATCAAACTTCTGGTACCACATTCTAAGCATTTGCTTCAAACCATACATAGATTTTTTTAATTTGCAAACCATGTTTTCCTTACCTTTTTCAATGACGTGCTCTGGCTGGGACATGTAAATATCTTCCTTCAAATCACCATGAAGAAACAATGTCTTCACATCCATCTACTCGATTTCTAAATCATATGCAGCTACAAGTGACAACAAAAATTTGATAGATGCCAGCTTAGCTACAGGAGAAAATATTTCTCTATAATCAATCCCTTCTAGACACCTAGGAATATCCTTTTGCAACCAACTTTTCTTTATTCTTCTCAACACTGTCATTTACACCAAGCTTCATTTTAAACACCCATTTGCATTCAATATGAATTCAACCTTTAGGAAAAGATACTAGATCTCATGTTTCATTCTTCTTCAAAGATGCCATTTATTCTTTCATGGCTTCCAACCAAGAATCTAAATTAGACATACCCATAGCCTCTCTAACAGTCCTAGGCTCATGAATGTTAGCAATCAAAGCATATGTGCAGTTGGAATCCAACATAGAATAACCAAACTGTGTCGCCAAAAAATGTATACTAGGACATTTTTATGTTCACTTGAGTCTCTCTTGTGGACTTTGGCTTGATTTTTCCTAGATTTAATGTTGTAATATGGCCAACACATTCACATTAGGTTTTGGACCCTTATGAATCATTAAGAATTCTAGTATGTCTTGTAAAAGTGTTGCAAAGTGTTGTAACCCACTTTCACACTTTTCTAGGACCATTCCTTTATAATTCACCAAAATAACCCCTTTTATCACTTACCAAGTCTTATTTCAAAGTGTTGTAACAAACTCTCACACTTTTCTAGGATTTTCATCACTAATTCAATCCTTTCTTATGTTAAAATGACCCCTGAATGCACTTTTCGACCCTACTTAAGTGTGTTTTAGAGAATAATCCTATTAAACCTTATTAAATATAGGGTGATCCCACAAAGCTAGTTTACAATTTCTGGGAGATTATGATTTTTTATGAGATCATATATTTTTAGAAAATATAATGATTTAAGTCTTAAAAATTTCTATTTAAACCATTCCAATTGAAGAGGGTTTAATCAAACTACCTTAGTTCAAACCCCCTTGGATAGAATCCTGTTAGTTTTAAACCATACCTATAATAGAGTCTCCTTTAGCACCTATCAAGCTGTTGATAAAAACTACTTTTGATTTACCTTTTGGGGATCAAATGAATTCAATTAAAATTTATTTTTGTAAGTATGCAGTCCTTATTATAAGCTTCCCAAAAGTATAATTTTAAATAAATTTAATTTTATTATAATTATATTTATTTTTTATTTCTCGTGGTCTTAGGGTTCCTTGAAAATCAAGCTCAACATTTTGCACATATGAAATAGAAAATTATCAATTTTTTTTTTGAAATATGTGGAGTGCACCAAATATTGGAAATCCTTAATCCAACAAAAAAAAATGAATTTCAATACATAAAAAAAAAGTTGTGTTATATAGTCTTCCTATGTTTGAATTGTAATTGGTTTGACTTTGAAACTTGATTAAGGACAAAATATTCAATAAAATACTATGAAACCAATTGGAATCACTAGATATCGTAGTTACAAATCTAAATTAAAAAAAAATAGAATTTTATCCTTCAGGGGAAAAAAATTATATGTTATATGGTGAGCGTCACTCCTTAAAAATGGTGTTTACTAAAAAAACTAGTTTTCGAAGGAGATGGAAAAATAAGTCCAATATGATTCCAAAAAAATTGAAAAAATATTTAGAATCTATAGACAAAATGTCACAAATCACTCGTTTGCATCATCTTCAAATTCCACATGATTTAGCTGCTATAGGTGCCCGAAAGTGAAGATTTAGTTAGAAAAAATCATTTCAGTGTCTAGTTTGGCCAAAATTGTAAACTAGT
>VDFB02150588.1:0-25929 GCA_007258455.2 Sequoia sempervirens
TAGGGGAACCTCTACCTTATATAAATCCCTGTAGTATCTCTCCCTCTCTCCAGCCCTGACTAGCTCTCTGGCGAATGCAACTGATGGTCCTGTGCATAGTGACCTGAGCTCTATGAACCTCTGCTCAGTCTCCTGCCGCCGGGCTATGGCCTGATCCCTGTCCATCAAGGCTTTGTCTCTCTCCACCCGATAAGCATCCCTCTCTGCCATCAATACTCTCATCTGCTCCTCCAAGGAGGCAACCTGGGCTCGCAACATATCTGTGTCGGGAACCTCTGCCTCTGTCTCATCCTGTCGGGCCCTGTCCATCCCATCCTCCTCCTCATCTAGCTCCTCAAGGATCTGATCTCGGATCTCCTGCTCGTGATCATCCTCCTCCTCATCGTCCTCCTGGTAGGCACCTAGCAAACCAAGAGCATCAATCTCTGCCTCCTCTCCAACTACCTCCTCGGCACCTACCTCTGCCTCTACTGGGATATCTGGGATGTCTAGGATGACAGCCTCCTCTGCCAGTTGCTCCTCCTCACCGCCTCTGGCCACATCTAGCATGGCTACATCCTCCTCTCCTCCTCCCTCCTCTCGGATCGGTGACAAGGCTGGTCCTCGTCCTCTCCGACCACGTCTCCCTCTCCTGCCTCCTGTGGCCACCTCTGCCATCATCCCCCTCCATCACCACATTGCCCCTCACACTCTCGACCTGGGACTGTACCCGCGTCGCTCTACCGGTGCTGGCTGCCCTGGATCTGTCATGGGAATTGGCCTGTGTGCAGCCCACCACTGATCGTAAGCTGGAGTGGTCCCTGGATTTGCTGGTCCACCCCTCCATCCCCATGGCTGTGCCTGTAGCGCATCAATGTCTGCCTCCGCAGTGGCGACAGGAATCTCTGGTCCCCATAGCAATACCTCTCGTGATGACCTGGAAAACTCTGCTCTCCCTCGAGGTACATCTTGTACCTCTCCATACTATCTCAGGACCCGGTCTGGCAACTGCCGCTCTATAATATGCATGTGGGACACTGTTTGTCCCACCAAATACTGTGTCTATCTGCAGAATGGAAGGTGCTCGTCCTCATCTGACCACACCTCACAGTCTAGGTACAGTATCCATGTGAACTCCTGCATCAAGTCTATAGCGTGTCTGAAATAACCGGTGTCCCCAATATGGTGCTGAGTGGTGGCCCCCGCATAACGAAAAGCATATGGCGCCCCATGAGGTACATCAACTATAACCGGTGGTCTGAATATAGCAATATGCTCCCACGCCCATACCATCAGGAGCGTGGTACCGCAGCTCATAGACTGTGCCTCTCTATAGGCAATGTCATGCAAGTGGAAGTATAACATCCCTAGCACACACGAACCCCAAGCATATATGACTCGGCGCTCAAGCATGCCCACTAACATCTCCCCCCATCCTACAGGGAATCCATGTCCTCGGTGGTCAGGCAGTACTATACCACCTATCAAGGTCGCTACTAGACAATCTAACTGTCTATACCTCTGAGCCAGTATCCGCCATCTAATCTCATAGTTGTCCACCCCTAGCTGTCTAACGTCAGCGTGGGGGTAATATCTGCACATCTCCGCTATCCCCCTCTGCGTATCATACACTACCCGTGTCCCTCTAATAGGCAGTCTCAAAATCCTATAAACATCCTCTAAGGTCATGTAGCCTCTCTAGTCGGAAGATGGAACGATGATGTCTCCGAGTGCCACCGCTCACATAGTGTTGTCAGCAATCCCTGATTTGCCCTAATCTGGGGCATATCGATCACTTGCAACAAACTCAAATGCCATAGAGTCCGTCGCTCGGCCGGCCGCAGGCTATCTCTGAATCGAAACGTCGTGGGTCTCGACTCAGTGTATAGATAGGGTCAAGTACAACCTGCACCAACATCATACATGCCTCATGTTAGCCTGGATCATCTATTTTAATGCAACTTGACTGTTTTAACATAAAATGCAAATGCGTTGTTATTTTGCAAATGCGTCATTCTTTTACACATGCGTCGCTTTTCCACAAATGCGGTTCAAAAATTACATGTGCGTCATTATTAATCAAATGCGGTTAATAATAATCACATGCGTCATAAAACTATCATTTGCGTTGCATAATCTCAAATGCATTTCTAAATAAGCAAATGTGGCTATAGCTATTCATATGTGTTTCAGAAAATCACATGCGTATCAAAATAAACAAATGCGTCTATTAATATGCACATGCATTGCAAAATTTCAAATGCGTAACAAAATAAACACGAGTTTATTCACTAAAACCTAAGCTAACCGACCGGCGTTAAAATTCAAATGCGGCTTTTCGCAGTCACATGCGTCGTTCGCGCATACACATGCGGTGCAAAATAAAACGTGACGCATAACTTAAAATGCAATAAATGTCTTAAAATATGCGCAAATCAAAAAATTTCAAAAGGTAAGTTTTAGGTCCATACCGGGGGGTCCGCACCGGCTAGTCTCTGGAATGTCCGGATCCTATATGCACGATGATGGGTGGCTAGAACTGGAGACATCCTCGCTGAAAGTCAGAGCAAATTTTGAAATCTCTAAGCTAGGTGGGTGCAAATGAATAGTTTTTCACCCCAATTCCAATATATACCTAGGGCTTAGGTGGCATTTATTTCCTACTGGCCATGTAAACTTCCATTTTCTATCATCCCGTACCCATCCCTCCCATTTTCGAACCCAATTTCGTCAACTGCATTACATTTCTGCCTATCTACTGGACTAATCGGGCGCATTTCCAAATTTTTCTGAACATTTCGGAAATTTGTCAATTTTCCCGAGGGGGCATACCTTCACCTATTCTAATCTAGAGCATTACTGGGGCATATTTCTTATCGATTTTCTTTGACACAATGCCTAAGTGACATTGTATCAAAGAGGGGCAAATGTAGACACCGAAATCTGGTTTAAGCCTGCGACTTCCATATTCTGCATAATTCGTATTATTCATGGTCATGATTAAATAATGTCGGTATTTAATTATTTAAATGTAACATTAATTCTTCTATTAATTAAATGAATTTCAATTATTTGGTGTTCACTTTTAATTTCTTCTATTGGTAAATGGCGGCATTTGGTATGTTGCCCAATTAACCTTATTCTTAGGTTTAAATTAAATGAAATCATTATTTTAATTTATTCTTTACGACATCATATTTCAGCTATAATTAAATGAAGCTCTTAATTTGTTTAATTGTTCATTTGATCCTTTCATCCTTGGTTAAATGAAATGTTATTTGTTGGTATCCTTCGAATATTACTCTCTTGAATTAAATGAATTACATTTAATTCATAATTCCTATTTTAACACATTCTTCTATATTTTAGATAATTATGTGAGTTATCTAAGTATTCACTTTTGCATCAGCTTCGACATCTACTTTAATCGTTCAGTTAACTATTCATTTGATGTCTGAGTGGCATTCTCGAGTAATCTCCTTGTCTAACCATTCAATCGTCCAGTTCCAACTCATTTGCGTGCACATGCATATTAATTAAATATTATTATTTAATTAATTAAGTGTTGTGCGTGCGTTCGAACAGAGAGTTTCTTTAATCAATCTTTATATTTGTCATGCAAAGATAATTCTTATGTCTTCGAATGCCGAACTGAAGATTAAATCATTTATTTAATCTTTAATTCTATTTCTAATTTGAATCACTCGTGTCATCACTGTCAGTTAAAAGAATGCATGTCTAATCAGTCAATCTCAACCGTCAGTTGATCTTTCAATCTTGGCGTCATTGAATAATCTATTTTCTATAAATTGATTTTCATTCTTCATTCCAATCTCTCATGAAAATTTGTAACTTTGGAAGCACTTTTGTCTTGAATCTCGATATTTTGCTAATCCACTATCTTAGGCTATGCGCACGAACTTGAAAATATGAGGGCAATTATACTACACAAGCAAAATGGAGAAGGGCAATCGAGATGAATCATGGAAATACGTTTGAAAGATTGGTGAGATTGTTCTAGTTTTTAATTACGTTTTTACTTTCCCATGTTCTTTGTTGCTTAACGAATGAATTTGCATTTTAGATTTTGGTATTATTTACATGTGTGCTTCTAATCTTCCTTGTTGTCTATTGTGCAAAGCCTTTTTCAGCGTTACACAATTATTATAGTGATTGAATAACTATTAGTGTTCAATAGTGTTATAATGTGTATGCAATGGAAAAATATTAGCATAAACTTCAAATTTTGTTTTAGTGGAGCAACCAAACAATTTCCCCCATCATTCACACCATTAACACAAATCACATTACTATCAATGAGATCTATGATTTTATGCTTGAATACCATACGAGTATATGTATAGTGTTCGTTAACTCTATGAAAATTGTAGAAGAATGATTCATTATTTAACTCTTAGTTAATCCTCTAGAGAAATCCAATAGATTGATGAAATTAGGGCTGACCAAATTATTATGAAAGTTTGAAGAACATAATCCAAAGGTTTGCTAAGCTTTGTAAATTTTCTAGGCCCTTAATGTTTGAATGATACAAAATTAGATGTGGTAGACATTTGATTGGAACCAGATTTAGATTCTTTCTTGTCATTTCCTTTTTGAAATGTATTGTTCTTCTGACATCTTGAAGGGCTGGAGGAAGTGAGGGAGACCCCATAATTCCAACCATTAGATTCAAATAGTTTAAGTTCAAGATTTTTTACATGAACACACAAATTTTACTGCATAAATATTGAAAGCTAATTCCATTGTCATTAGCAGACTCTTTGGGAACATTTAGTTAAATTTGTTTGTTGATTCTAAGCCCATATTGACATATAAGGGTTGTAAGAAAGTGGTGGCTAGCTTGTCAAAATAATGGATAGAAATAGGAGCTAAGGATTAAAAGTATTCAAGGGCATAGTCCTTAGGGTTCATGGAAATAGTTTAGGTAAGACTTTATCTTCATATGCAAGATCTAGACATGTATCATTGAAAGCTCATAGGCAAACATTGTGACCACCTTTTCCATAATATAACTCAAATATAGCTACAATAAAGCCAATGAACAATGGGTGTGTAACAACCTAAAATGCAAAAGGCGTGCAAATGTGGAGGATTATATGTAATAGAGTCAGAGCTATAGGCATAGTATCCACTTTCTTCTTAAATTGATCAAACTACTTCACTAGTTTGTGGAAGGTTTAGAAGTGTGGGTAGTAGTGGATCTCCTCATAACACATGGCTTTTTAAAGGTACATATGTAGGTGAAATTTTACAAGTAATATCCATAAATGTATTTGTAGAAGTATGTGAAGAGGAAAAAACATGCTTTGTATCCATAAGATATTTATTCATATGTGTATACATAATAGAATTATTATGATGCTTGAATACCTATTATTGTTCAATAGTGTTAGATTGTGTATGCAATGGAAAAATATTAGCATAAAATTTCTAATTTATTTTAGTGGAAAAACCAAATAATTTCCCCCATCATTCACACGATCAACATGAACCACATTATTATCAATTCAATCTATTATTTTATGCTCAAATACCATACAAGTATATGTATGGTGTCCATTAACTTTATGGAAATTATGAAGAATTATTTGTTATAACTCTTTGATAATCCTCTAGAGGAATCCAATTTTTTTAATGGAATCGAGGATAACTAAATTATTAGGAAGGTTTGAATAAATTCATCCAATGGTTTGCTAAGATTTATAAATTTCATAGGCTCTTAGTGTTTTCATGATACAAAAATAGATGTAGTAGACATTTGAAACTAATTTTAAAAATTTTCTTGTTATTTTATTTTTGAAATGTATTATTCTTTTGACATTTTGAAGGGTTGGAGGAAGTGGAGAGGCCCCAAAATTCCAACCATTAGATTCAAATAGTTCAATTTCAAGATATTTTACATGCACACACAGATTCTACCACATAAATATAAGAAGTTAACTCCATAGTCATTAATAACCTCATTATGTCTCAAGAACATTTAGTTAAATTAGTTAGTTGTTTCTAAACCCATATTGACACATAAGTGTTGTAATAAAGTGGTGGTTAGCTCATCAAAATAATGGATAGAAATAGGAGCTAAGGATTAGAAGTATTAAAGGGCATAGTCCTTAGGGTTCATGAAAATAATTTAGGTAAGACTTTATCTTCATATGTAATATCTAGACATGTATCATTGAAAGCTTGTAGGTGAACATTGTGACTAGATTTTCCATAATATAACTCAAATATAGCTACAATAAAGCCAATAAAAAATGGGTGTAACAACCTCAAATGTGAAAGGTGTGCAATGTAAAGGATTATATGTAATACAATCAGAGCTATAGGCATAGTATCCACTTTCTTCTTAAGTTGATCAAACTACTTCACTAGTTTATGGAAGGTTTAGAAGTGTGGGTAGTAGTGGTATGAGAAGCATTGATATAGTGGAGGATTTATAAAGAGAGTGAGAGGTACTAGAGGGATTGGAATGGTAATGGAAGGAAAAATTAGACTATAAATCTACATTTGTCATAGGATGACAAGGATAGTGGTAGTACTTGTATGGGTATGAGTAAAAACTATCCAACTTTAAATTGAGAATTCTAGTTTGGACATAGATTGTCACAATTTAATATCATCACGAGTCACATGCACATAATACACTTCTACAAAAAAATTATTTCACTAGTTTCAACCTAAACATATACATCATCTAAACATTCCTCAACTCCATTAAACTTAGAAATTCTTCACTAGTGTGTATGGTGAATTGTAGCTACAATTATCTATGGTATCAAAATTATTTAAATAAGAATATGTAGCTATTTTTGCATAAATGTCTATCAGAGCAGTTGCAAGTACCTCTGAAAAAATTCCCCTATTTATGCTTTGATGGATGTCCATACCCTATTCCAAAGCTCTCATTTTGCACAAGCTGGGAGGATCTGATAAAGGTTGTAGGGTCTTGCTTTACACTTGTAATTGCATTTGGATCCAAGCTTCTTAAACCTTTTCAACAAATCCATTTTGTTAATAGCCTACAATCAGGGCATTCCATGAGAAGAGTGTGCTTTAATCCGTTCAGGTGCCTTGTTTATGCTTCCACATTTTGCATATCCTACAATCATGGCATTCTGTCAAAAAGTTCTTGGAGGCCTTTTGTTAAATAGTTCATACATGCCTTGTCTATGCTTCCATATTTTGCATACATTTCTACAAAGGCAAATTGCAGCTACAACATCTTATACAATTCATCTTTCAAAGCTCTAATTTTGGCAATAGGGAGGATGATGTAAAAGATTATGGAATGTGGATTTACACCTACCAATTACATTTGACTAAAAGTTTATAAATCCCTTTTAAGGAACACATATTGTGCATATCCTGCAATCATAGCATTCCATGAGACCACATTTCTTTGAGGCATCTAGTCAAACATTTCACATGCCTTGTCTATGCTTCTACACTTTGCATACATATTTAGCAGAGCATCTCCAACTATAATATCTGAGTCTAATCCCCCCTTCCATTATGTTTGATAGATGTCCATACCCTATTTTTAAGCTCTCATTGTCTTGATGCAACAACCATTTTCATAAACAAAATCCAATGAATCACCCTTTAAGAGGAAAAATACCCACATCTCAAAATGGTGGTGGCAACATTATCAAACACAAATCTCCAATGAAGCCCTATTTCGAGTGGTAAGTTTATTCTGTCATGGCCGCGGAGCAAGACATGTAGGTATGAAAAAAAAAAAAAAAATCAAATGAAGAGGGAGATAAAACTATGGGCATCCACCATACTTTCACGCAGGAGCAGTTGAATTCAAATAGTTAATGGTGAGTGTTATTTCAATGGAAATAGATAGTGAAAAGGAAAAGGGACCACACTAGCCACCTAAGCAGACAAAGTTTAGTGTGTTATGGTTAAGCCCATCCCTTCAAGAGAACCTCACCTCAATAGGCATGCCCATAATTGAAACCCCAAAGGTAATCACATTGCCACCATAGGTTTCGAATAAAATCTTGAGCAGTCAGACTTAAATGTGATATTCACACAATCTTCATTAACATCTCTTAATGACATTAAGTGTTGAAACAAATGTGTACCCTTTCCAACGCATTACCTACTGATGTTGATTGTGACATTACTAGGGCCTATCTTTTGAGTATTAAGGAGTAGATGAAAACATAACTAACAACAAGATGAATAAATAGAAAATAAACACAGACAGAAAAACAACATAACAAAATTTTTAACGTGGTTCATCATAAATGGCTACATCCACCAAGAAAGCAGGGAACAACTCTTATTAATCTCCAATAATCCAATACAATACATGGACTATACACATATATTAATAAACTCATATTCAACTGTGAATTGAAGAGTTGGGAGGAGATGAAAGGTTGAATGACCATTGGGCTTCACATCCCAACAATCTCCCCTATGAATTCCAACTGTACAACCACATATTGCATGGCATCCCCTACATTTCTCCTGCGAACTCAGAGTACAACCAGGCCCATAAAAATTTTGATTTTTTCCAACGACTACCCACAAACACAGTGAATTAGTCTTCTACATGCCAAATCAGAGTTAACAAGTTCTTGCAAATGGACCATTTGGTCTTGTGCCATCAACAACTCCCTTTTCATACTTTTTTTCTTCATGCATCTCAAACTTGTTAGTAGTGCTCCAGTCCTACCATATATACCAACTTGTAGGTGTATCTCTAAGCTTTTCCAAGGGCTTCGCCTCCCCTGTAATGGTCACAAGCACACACAGAGATCCACAACGTATCTCCAAATTTCAACAATGTTGCGAGTAACTAAAAACAATCAATTTTCTACGAGTACTTCAACCTCATCCTTGCTCACGCCAGGGACAAACTTTAACCAAATCTTCCTAGCCAGAGCTTTATTCCATCCAAATTCCTTAGAGAGAATTACTTCTAGAAGACCTTTGTCAAGAGGCCTTGCTTCAAAATAAAGCATGTTGGGTTGATTTGGACACTTACTCATTACAATACAAACTGACTTCTCTAATACAGTTTCTCTAAATGAGACAACATGATCAGAGGCAACAATCTCAGCTCCACTTCCCAAATCAATTCTAATGGTTGTCTTCACAAAATCAAAATCATTAGTCACTGTCTCATTGTTAGACTGGGATTTCTTCTCTGCCTTGCATGCAATCAAGGAGCCAAGAATCACATCTTCAATGGCATAAGTTTCAGAAACAACCTCCACCCCAAGCTCTTCTAGTTTAATGCACTCAGAGTAATTATGTTGATCTTTTCCATCAACATTTTTCCTATTCTTCTCAATTGATATCTCATTGATGCAACACTGTTGTTGATCCCTTTGTTGAACTAAAATGAATGTTAATTACTCCTTGTTGCTTGAGACCCGTGTTACATCCCTCAAGACATACATAACATCATTCAGTTGCCTCTCTCAATACCCCTCTTATTAACCAAACCACATGAAGTTGCTCCTCTGGGCCATTCGCCTGACTTTCTACCTGAACTTGATAATCTTAGTCCACTTTTTGCAGCCCATTTCTGCCAAACAAACTCCATCAAAGGGGTGACAACCACATCATCCTTTAACAACCAACTATTTCCATTGGATAGTTTCAACAAAACATCTCCTATGCCAACAATATCAAGAGATTTATTATCTGCAAGGACCTTACCAAAAACACTACTTTGAAGGGTTTTAAAAAAATATCGTATCTAGCACCCAAGAATTTGTTTCTATTTCTTCTTTGGTTAATAGAGGTACACTATCTTCCATAGTTTCTCCTTGGCTGTAACTGGGCTCTGATACCAATTGTTGAGTATTAAGGAGCAAATGAAAACATAACTAACAACAAGATGAATAAATAGAAAATAAACACACACAAAAAAGCAACATAACACAACTTTTAACATGGTTCACCATAAATGGCTACATCCACCAAGAAAGTAGGGAAAAAATCTTATTAATCTCCAATAATCCAATACAATACATGGACTATACGCATATATTAATAAACTCATATTCAGCTGTGAACTGAAGAGTTGGGAGGAGATGAAAGGTTTAATGACCGTTGGGCTTCACATCCCAACACTATCTATACTAATAAACTATGTTGAAAGTGACCATGCTAACTGTGGTGCCTCTAATTTTACCTTTGATGCATGGGATTCAATAATTAAATTATATTTAACAAGATATCTATATATTTATTATATAATTATATACTAATTATATTATTTACTAAATTATACATAACTAATATTGTTTTATAATAATTTAACATTAATTAGTAATATTTAATAATTAAATGATACCTATTAGAATATAAATTACAAATATTCTATTTGATGGAATAAATTTTGATTATAATCATGATTATGAAATAGTTTTGTAGATTGTTATGAATTAAAATTTAAAATTTTATAAAAAAATATAAAATCATAAATTAATTTCTATTAATTTTTTAATTATTTATTACCATTTAGACTTTCAAATATACTATATTGACACAACATTATTATATGAAAACACTTTTAAAATATCACAAAGAAGGAATGATAATGTCATTTTCACCATTCATGTGTTCCTTGAATAAAAAGAAGTGAATAATCAAAAAAAGATTCTCGTGACATAAAAAGACACTATCAAATTTAAAAAAATCCATAGAATTAATGGAGACGGTTTTGTGCAGGGTCCACTTGTTGTTATAGCACTTGTTCTTATAATACTTAGTCTTACCACATATTTATACTGTATATTATAAATAAATAGTCCACATGTAAATAGAAAAATAACCAAATGTTGGTCAAAATGGATCCATACATGAACATATAAGAAACTATGAATGTTATATAAAAAAGCATAAACACATTTATGAAGAAGTGAAATAAATAATTTTTGTCTCAAATAAAATATCATAACTATCCACTATAAGTGTTTCATTTATAAAATAAAATTTGCATTTAATAAAATAAGACATTCATTTAAACAAGTATTGTTATCATAGTGAAAAAATATTGTTCTTATGTGTACAACTATTGGGGTAATATACATGCATTAGAGTATTTCATATTACTATTTTGTCCCATCACAAATATAAAAGGTGAACACAATAAATATCATGTATTTTTCCATTAAATCTCAATGATTTCAAATTGTTTTAGTGTTCAACTATTATTCCATTCTTTTGTTGATATAAGTTGTATTTTAAATAATTGTGTGTTGTTTTTATAACAACAAATAGTTTTTTGTGTTCAACTATTGGTTAATTTGTGTTGAATATAAACTATTGAGATAACAAATATTTATGGTTACCAATCCGTATTTTGTCCATATATGTTGCATATAAGTTTTATTTTAAATAAAAATATGATATTCTAGAAGCAACAAATGATAATTTTTTGTTCAAATACTAGGGGTACTATGATTAATTTTTGGTCAAATCATTAAAAAGTTAAAATTTGGATAGTTCCTAGTAGATGCACTAATGTAGCAAGTTGCATGACGAGTCATTCCTCCAAACCTTAGTTATAGATAGATAAGAGTTAGACCACATTTCAAAAGAAAATGAAGGTCCCACAATATTCTAGGAAATCATTGCATGCTCACAAAGTTACCCAACACAACTAGTGACCCCTCTCCCTTATTTGAAGTACATTTAAATCCAAGTCCAAACCTACAAATCCACCAACTGAACAATCAATGCATGAGCCTTTAACAAACAACATCATCCCACCAAATCCCTACATGCCAAATGAGAATGTACCAAGTACAAGTTTTCCAAACATGAATCTAGAAAACTTTGGGATAAATATGGTTACAAATCATACAAATATTGTTCAAAATCCAAAAAAGATGTTAACAACTCCAAGTCAAGGTAACACCATGCAAAATAAAAGTTACCTAAAACAAGGCAATGTGATTCCCAACATCAACAATGTTCAATTTCAACCTATCATGCCAAATCCGAACATCATCCCAAATTGGAACATTGTCCAAAATCAATTTTTCCATGATCCCATGCAAACACCACAAGTATGCATCCCAAATTTGCTTGAATAGAAGACAAATAAACTATATCAAGGGAGTCAAGATCAAATTATGTGAGATCAAATTGCTACACTTACCAAAATAGTTGAGTCATTGCACCAAGAGAAATCTCCACCACCATTACCCATATCAACATTGTTCCTTGTTTTAGGGCTTCCCCCTTTACCTAGCACCAATCATCCATCCAAATCAATCCACCTAACACCAATCAAGCCATCATGTCAAATCCTTTTAATATACCATCGACATCACACCAACAGATGGTATCTAATCAAATGACAACATCAATCCTGAAAAATCAAAATATGGTCTCCCAAGGATCTATCACCTTAGTCATTCTGACCATTCCTATCACCTCAATCACTCCAACCAACCCTATCACACCCATCGTATCTCAACCCCCCACTACCATGATCTCTCCAAGCATATCTCAACCACTTGTCACTACATCCAACACAATTTTGAATCCGCCACCACCCCCACCCATACCAAACACATCAAACCAATATAGCATTACATTTCAAGCCGCTCAGTAGGCTACTTATCAAAAGGCATACCAAAACTGACAAGTTGCATGACTAGCTGCTCAACAAGCTGCAAAAGATGCTCAAGTTGCCCAATCCATAGTACAAGCCCAACAAGCACAAGCCCAGGCTCAAGTGAAAAAGCAAGATAAAGCCCAATACCAAGCCCAACAAGAAAATTTTGTTCAAATTCCAAACAAAATGTTAATGACTCGATGTATTGATCCAAGTCAACGATCACATGATCAAGACCTATCCATCAACGAACACATGGAAGATGTTTCTACCTCATCCGAAGATGAAATCAACATACATCAAGAGTCACTTTTTTATTATGATAAAAATTCACCAACAATACTCTACAATAATCAAATTCAAGAAATGTCAACATCACTTGACTCTATGGTTGAATAGATTCACAATTTCTCTATGACAATTGTTGAAAACAATGTTCAAGATCTCTCAATTAAGGAGCATATTGAAGATATTTTTACCCCATTCGATGATCAACTCACCATACATTAAGAGCCACTTTTTAGTGATTTATTTCAAGGATTTTTTAGGATTATTTGATCCTATCAACATAATGCATGATCCATCAACCAATAATCATATTGAAAATGTCTCTACATTGCCTTGTGAGTTAGAGGAAATATCTCAAGAATTTATTCCAAAGCATGATCAAAATCCTTCACCAAAGTCTAGCAATGGTCCTTTCCAAGACATTGACATCCTTCGACCTCATGGTTACAGATACTGAAGGAACCCTAAACTCGATACTTGAGGATATTGAACCACTTACCATGTTTAATGACGACATCCAAGAACCCTTTGTAAGCAATCCATCTATTGAAACTGACCCATGTCAAGAACTTGATCCAAAGCATGTCGAAAGTAACTCTGAAATCATTCAAGATCAAGAATTTGTATCTTCAAGATACTACAATAATCTAATGGACACTCTCCTATCTATGCAAGATGATCATATCCATGTAGCAGATACTCCTCCATCTACCCATGAGATGCTTTCTATGGATGGACACATAGATGATCTTCATTCAGAATAGGATTCCTTTACTCCTGATATTATTACACAAAAAGAGCAGGTTATTGATTCCTACAACCAAATAGAGTTGTCAACATTAGGGTCAGATATATCCAAAATCCAAAATGAAGACATCATGTATGAAGATATCCAACATTATCCACTCAAGGAAGCAGGTCAGAAAAAATAGGATATTCCGGAGTTAGCAGAGCATCCAATCGAAATAACATCATCTGCAGTGGTCATTTGTCAGAGCATGTTTACTGAACAAGACATATCAAAACAAGCAGAATCAAGGAAGGAAGGTGCCACTACCACCATAA
This sequence comes from Sequoia sempervirens, assembly GCA_007258455.2. Lineage (NCBI taxonomy): Eukaryota > Viridiplantae > Streptophyta > Pinopsida > Cupressales > Cupressaceae > Sequoia > Sequoia sempervirens. The sequence goes on from VDFB02150588.1 coordinate 13,952, forward strand.
TGGGGGCAACTTTATCTAGTGCAAGCATCAACATAGGGAGCACAAAGAATCCTTATGATGAAACTGATGTCAATACTACAAATAGCCATGTCATGAATCTTCATCCACCCATCACCCCATCCGCGAATTGGGACCAACGTCAAAAGAAAGAATTGAATCAAAGTATGAAAAATGTTATCAAAGAAAAAGAATCTGGAAAGCATAATGGACAAATCAAATACACATGGATACCAAAAAATATAATGAAATATCATCCCTATCAAACTCCATCAGTCAAAGAAACTATAGGGAAAAATAAAAGAGGGAAAAGTATTCATCAAAGATGTCTGCAAAATAAAAATTAGGCTTTTCAAGTAACATATAAAGTATATCAAGCAGTTGGTCCTAATTCTATGCACACTTTCATATCCACCCATCATTGCTCATCTTCCCAATTTTGGAGACTCAAAGGTTCCAAACTATCAACCAATCCATCTCTTATCCCTAAACAAACTCCATCCATGCCTCCAAACATGATATCCAATTCTCACATTGACCATGTATTGCAACGACCCTTCATCATAAGGATTTAGAGCGCACTTTATCACAATGTACAAACCAAGACAAAGTTCACTCCAATATCGACGAAGCAGATCAAGAATATCAAAAGTTGCATTCAAGTGCACGTATCTTAGCAAAGAAGCTCCTTCAAGTAGGATATCAATGGCACATTATGATAGGAGAATCTACATCAACAACACCTTGTGATTTAGCATGAGCTTAAAATCATTTGAACATGTTAGAACTGAGAAATTTTGAAAATTTTATAGTCAATTGCATTCATGAGTTTCCAAAATGAGTCCTCACCATAAGCATAAAATCCCTTCCTCATGTTGCCTTGCTTATATTCTGTCATATGATCCATTTGAATCCATCTAGTCTTTGATGTTTCATTATATTATCCATATCGACAAGACAGAGTGGATGTCTCCCCGACCTATGTATTTTTCACTAATACTTGTTGCAGGTTATCGGTAGGACATATCTTTTGTTTCGGCGAGAGAAAAGACTCATATCGGCATAAGGATCATATTCGGGTGGAGGTCATAGCGAAATATTAATGTCTTGTCGAAAGGCATATGAAAAGTTCCATCGGCGTAGGGTTGAGACATCGATATAATGTCATGGCGAACTCAGCGTGTCTTACCGAATAATACATAGAAGGGTTATTTCGGCCAAACTGATTGATATTGGCGTGAAGTCATAGCAAATACATTATGTCTCACCGACTGACACATGTGGAAGTATATCGACCAAGCTAAAGGTATTCGGGATAAGGTCTTGGCGAGTTTGAATTGTCTTACTGACCGGTGATGAGGATATGCATATCAGTAAGACTAAAATATATCAGAGTAGTGTCTTGCCGAAGGCAACTAGTCTTGCCGATAAGGCGTAAAGGGGTTTCATCAAAAGGCTATCGCGGAGAAGCTATGGAGTCTTTCCAATTCAAAATTTATGCCGATAAAGAGACACATTGGCAGGAGATGGGGTCTTCAGTGTGAGTTTCAACAAAATTAGGGTGTTTCACCGACAAAGTATATCGGGGTAGGTCTCAGTGAATAATCTGGAGGAATGGGTTCGGTGAGACATTTGGCATCGGTATAAGTCTTTCTGAAGGTTCATTGTCTTGCTGATGGAATGCCTTCATCGGTAAGACTTATTTCATTAGTGAGAAACTCTGAGGTCAAACTAAAATAGGATTTCATCGGCGAAAGGGGTGATTATGTCTCAGCGATTGGAGAATACATTGAAGAATGCATATTGGTAAGATGCAATGAAATCTATGAGACATCTCCCCGACTCGGAATTGTCATAGCGACATGAAAAACATAAGTTATAGCCATTCCAAGTGTCGATATGACTACAGAATGTCTTGGCGAAATGGTTTAATAAACATTTCAAAGGGACTTTGCCCCAAATTTGAAAATCTCTCACCGATAAGACATATGATGCGACAGTACCAGTTTTAAATGAGTTTTTTTTGTGCTTCATTAATGGTGTGACAGCATATAATAGCAAATGTTTAATCAATGCATCAGTATTGAATTGATTGTAGAAGAATTATCAGTGCGAAATAGAGAACCAGGACATTTTTCAGCCTGAGGAGCTCGAGCAGAATACTGTAAGTTATTTCATTTTAGGCCTTCCAATTCTAATTTATGTGATCTTGAAGAATGGAGTCTTTTGGTTCTAGGAAGGCTAAGGGTAGAAAACTTGGTGAGAGTATTCAGTCAAAAGGAAAGAAACAAAAGGTTCATAAGGAACATGAGGGCATTGAACAAAGACTAAACCAAGACCTTATTGATCAGCTACCTGGTTTAGGGCCTAAAGCCAAAAGGTCTACACAACTAAGGGCATAAGTTGATAAACTAGATGATAAATGCAAGTTCATAGGTGATGTCTAGACTATCGTAAGGGGGTATGAACTATTCAACTTTCACTATCATAGGAGAAACCATTTTGAACCAATTTGTAATCCATGGAAGCTGAATGTAGGAAAACTGGTGTGCCCTAATGTTTTTGTAAATGTAGAATTAGTGAAATTGCTTGTTGATTATTATGAGCCAAAATACAAAGCTATTTGTAACCCATCTGGAAAGCCACAGATATATTTGTCTAAAGAAGCGATAGGTGAGGTTTTCAAGTTAGAAGGATTATGTAATGAGGAGATCATTCCTAAAGAATTGGAGAAGGAATTCTCGAGAATGGATACAATTTATAAGGGCTGGAGGTTGCCAATTCACAAGGTCAAACATGGCAGCAAGCCAGATCCTCTGCAAGATAGTGAGGGGCCTCCTTATCATGTGGACTTGTTTGAGCCCTATATGAAGTACACCTATTTTTCAGTGTGTCAGGTGTTGGGAATGGATGCCCCAGAATTCATGTCAATTTTTCCAATGATCATCACAGCAGATATCCAGTATCACAACTCCAGGCCATTTGACTATGCCTCATACATTTTTAAGGGGCTTGATTCAGGATTGATGGCTATCAAAGGTGGAGCTTCTATTATTCATCTCAGGCACTATTCATTGTTGATGCACTTGGTACTATATTTTGGACAAGAGTTGGGAGTGTGGCCTCTAGAGATAAGAATTTATCAAATTGGTAAGGAGGGTGAAGCATTACCTGTTCAATTGTGGACTCCTATCTGGGACAACAGGTTTGCTAATTCTAGTTTCATTCATTTTGAGGAATATTTTGTAAAAAATTTGTATAAACTGTATCAGTATCCTTTTAATTATTCATTGACAAATGAGATTAAGAGATTCCTTCAGCCAAAAGACTTCAATGGGCCAATTGATCATAACTGGGGAGATTGGTATTGTTTGGAGGGAGCTACAATTATCAAAGTCTATGGGTTCGAAGATGCCCCTTTCATTTTTCCAAAGATAGTTCCAAACAAAGTTGCATAGTTAGAGGCTGTCAGGCAGATGGATTATTGTAGTGTAATGCATTTTAGCTCTTTTGGGAAGCAGGATTTTATGCCTAGTACATTGTCTTTTGGTGACTTCACTGTGTTGGCCAAGGAAGGATACAATTCAATTCTTGATAGATTGTTACATTATAATATGAAGAGAGGACCACCCAGAAAGGATTTTGATCCAGAGGGATACATAAATTCTGCTAAGATGAAGATAAACTTTGGAGGGTATCAACATGTACCCTATCCTTTTGATGATATGATAAGGAATTTGGATGAAGATGAAGCTGAGATAGTAGCTAAGAGATATAACCAAGGGCTATTGGAGGTAGAGATACTGTCTTCTTGAGATGAGGAAACACTAATGGATAATGTGCCACAGGGCAGAACATAAAAGTGTCTAGGTTGAGAACACAACATTATGTTTGCCCGACTAGAGAACAGAGTATTGAAAGTGGTGATGTAGATGCAAGGCACATGGAATATAGATCATTTGTCTCAGATGATGAGTTTATAAATTCCCCAAAGTTCAAGGCATTCTTGTACAAGCAGAAGGGGAAGGAAATAAGAGAAAAAGTTGATGATGTCACTTCAAGAAATGAGGAACAATTGTTGAGCCAATTAAGAAAGTGTGTGGACGATGAAATGACAAATATGACCCCTGAAAAAGGGAGGAAAATGTTATAAAGTGCTGGTGTCATGATCTTTCCTAGACTTTATTTGAATACTGCAATGGTTTTTGATAGTTTCTTAAGAGATAGCAATGCTACACATAAGCTTGACAAAGAAAGTGTAACAGAGGTGTATGCTGGATCCAAGTACAATACTAATGAAGGATCATTGATGATTTGGGCCTTATACCCACCCCACAAGAAATCAGTGGTAATTGACATAGAGAAGGAATTTGGCCATGTCATGACCCTAAAAGTTGGAGAGGCTGATCCTGTAGCTACTGCAGAAATTGGGGTAAATATTGCAAAATTAAATAAAGCACAGATCCAAATGTTGATCAAAGAAAGAGAAATGTATAAGAAAAATAATGAAAGAATGTTAAGAAAGAAATGAGAGACTGAAGAACTTGGTTGGTATTTCAATGGGGCCAACCAAAATGCTCACTCAAGGAGAAAGTTCTTAGGCAAAAGATCACTAGGTAGGATCAAGTTCTTATTCTGAGGGAAAGCATGATGCAATTGCAGTAATTGTCAAAAAGAGGCAGGGTAATTTGACATCTTGGTTAAATAAATTATGGGGAAAGTACTCTCATACCCTTGTTGCATTAAAGGAGCACACAAGGATGGATGGAAGAATCATGGAGAAGTTTCATGAACTAGCTCAAAGTGATGTTTCTAACAATGCAACACTTGAAGCTGCAAATCATATTATCAATCATCATCGAAACTTCTATGTTGAATTACAGGGGGATGAGCAGGGGTTGATGGATGTTTCCAAGAGGATAGTGATTACATTCTCTGATTACAAAGGGGAATTGAAGGAGGCCACCAAATGGAAGAATGAATGTGAATCAATATTGAATGAAGTCTTGAGGATAGCCTCTGCAGAAGATACAACACTGGAGGAAGTGAGCGAGCGGAATGAGGAGATGATTAAGATGGAAATCACAATCTGGAATGCAGTTGGAGATGCTGACACATACGAGCACTGGGATTATTTGGATCATCTCGCTAAAACTCACTTATGGCTAAACAGAGCCTAATTATACTTTAAACTATTTTGTTATGTAAACATATGGTTACCGAAAGGACGCATCCTTTCGTGTATGCGATGTATAAATATCCATTTCAAATTTTAAAATAGATAATAGAATAAGTAGTAGAATATAATAGGATATAATAGATACAGTTCAAAAGAATGTTTCACCAAAATGAGACTATGTTGCATGTATAAAATCATGGAGATATCAATGGAAATCTTTTAATATGGTGCAGTTATTTCTAGTTTCAGTTGTTTATTGTGTTCATTGAAAGTATTATTGAAGTTTTCTCCAATGTGATGTTCTCTGATTGTTTAAATTGGTGTAACAAGTTTACCTCTAGTTTGTCAGTGCACATTTTCTATCGCTATATGATCAATTGATTGGTTCTTTCCAATAAAGATTAAACCCTCTAAGTTGATCATAGTAATTAGAAAATATCAATTGGATCACTAAGAAGAATTCGGTAATCATAACCTTGCATGTTTATATAAGCTATAAACCAAATCGTATGTTGAACAGCTTGAATTCTTGCCAGAATAGAGTACTTGTCTCAGATTTCTTTTGACTCTGCATACCCTAGAAGGCACTAGTCTCACCATTTTCATCATTCAATCTTATTCATATTTGTTACATCTATTAACTGAGCATATTAGGATTTAGTCTTCAATTTTAGTATACAATTTATACCAAATTTGATCCATTTTTTCCACTTCCATCTGCCATTATGGATAAATCACTGCAAGAGAGAAGATCAAAAGTTAAGTCTGCTTCATCCATTTTAGGTACACCCGCCTAGGTCCTGCAACACCTGAAGAGTAGAAGGTTTGATCCATTCAAACCTTGTTATGTTACCCTAAAACGTATCAAGAGATTGGCAGCCTCTTGAGGTATCCTTACCTGCATTTTTGAGAGCTAACAGAACAAATCAAAAAAACAAAAAATATGAAAGTCCAAAAAAAATATAAAAATGATTGAAAATAATAAAGAGAAAAATCATCTCCAGGTTTAGAAACCCTCTTGGGTATTTTAAAACTGAGGCCATGAGTGGCTTTTGGAAAAGCGGGTAATCATGAGTAAGTCGAGCATGCATGCACTACTTTTTAGGTGGGGAAACATCTCATCCCATCCGCAAAAATAAATCAACATTTCATCCATGCTATCCAGCAAATACATTCATCCATGGGCCATTTGTGTCATTTAGCATATATCTGCATCCATCATCTTGGATTATCTTGATCTTGATGAAATTTTTAGATTGCACTTATGCTAGCATGACAACATCTTGACATGGGTCATTTTCATTGAGCTTATCCTATGCATCATTATCTAAGCCATGAAGCATCATCCAATGAGCTTTCTTGATCCAAACACCTTATCTTATTGCAAGATAATTCATGTTCACCCTTCCATACACCTATCTGAGCATCCACCCATGGAAGTCCATACATTGCTAGACACTAGGGATAGATATTTACATCTTGCTTTGAAAATAAATGCTGATCTATATCCTTCACCTTATATGGTGATCCGAACATTGGAAAATGTGAAACCAAATTGGTCAAAGCATTTGTGATCCAAAATCCAAATCACTAGCCCATGGCATATTTTGATGAACAAACATCCCTTATCAAGCTTCATATTTCATCGAACATCAATCCAAATAATCACTATCAATCACATCTAGTTTTCACATCAACATCACATCTAATCATTCGAAACAACTTTTCTTCCAAATCAAGCTTCATCAATCCTGATCAATCGAATCTAATCAATCCATAATCTTGGGATATCATTGTGTTTCTTAACACTATCCTTGCATTATTGTACATCCTTAACTATGTTATCATCATCAATCCTAATCAATCAATCATTGCATTGTTGTGCATCCTCAACAATGTCATCATCATCAATCCTGATCAATCAAATCCTTGCATTGTTGTGTATCCTCAACAATGTTATCATCATCATCAATCCATCAATCTAATCAATCAACCTTAGCTTGGTTTTGAACAAAATCCTAAACAAAGCACTGATATCACCACACGTGTCCATATCAAAATCGTCAAAATCATGCAAAAAATCCAAAAACATCCAAAACACACAAAATCCAAAAACATTCATAAAATCTCAGAAAACCCCAAAACATTGGAAAATTCAAAAATCAAAACATTTGAAAAATCTTCAAAATACCATAAATAGCCTCAAAACATTCCAAAAATGTCAAAAACATCCAAATATTTGAAAAAATCCATCCATCTCATCTTGCTTGCACCCGCAATAATCAAACATCCATAATAAACTGATTGTCACCTTCATCCTTTGGCAAAACAAATAGAAACAACCACAACAATTAGCAAAATCAAGCTTCAATCACAAAATCGAAATTGAAGCAACAAACTGTTAAATGCAAAATCAAACTCTTGATCATTTTCAAACATGTCAATCAACTTTATATCAAAATCCTATCAATCAACTTATCAACCCATCATCATCCTATAAAATGCATGTCCTAGGATATATCGTTCCGATAATGGGCATCATTTTGGATATCACCTTGGATTCTTATCCTATCAAAACAAATCCCTTTGCCTAGAGGTATGAAGAACATTGAATTGTTTGCATACTTGATCTTTTATTTTGATTTATCATATTGCGCTCATTCCAAGGGACCTCTCAGTGTATCCCCGAATGAAGGATTTAGAGATAGGAATGGGAACGTGATCATTACCTCCTTTTATTAATGCATTGTGCTTGGGCGTTCTTGTAAAATAACTTTGGAAATGCGCTTTGTTGGAATTACGTCCTAGCAAAGGAGTTTTCATATGTTAAGTGTGAGCAAAAGAATAACAAATCTCTTTTGTCAAGTCAAATTCCATCTCTCATAGGTGCAATTCCATCCTGGGTTTTATACCTGGTGCATGTACATATGTGTGTTATCAAACATAAGTAAGCCCTTTTAAAGTCCCAATCATGATAAATTGAATCATTTCTGCATCCATCTATCATCATCGTTCTCGTTTATCATCTCATAAAGTTGGCCTGTGGATCTTCTTATCATCACGTGTCTTTCTTTCCTTTAACATCATGTGTGAATGACAATCATAATCACTTGTACATCCATCTTCACATCCATCCTACATCGAAAATGTCGTTAACATACCACATATCATTCATATCCTGTGGGAAACAACAAATCATTTCACATGCATTGCATTTGCATCATCGTTATAATATAGATCTGTTAGTCTAAGCATCTCATAAATCATCCATTGCATATAAATGTATCATCATCGATCTCATCCATCTCACATCATATCATCATTTAAGTTGTTTTGAATATAGATTTACATTCTAGCATAAATCCATCTCATTGCATCATCATCCGCAGCATCATTTTGGTTCTCTTATTGTGAGATCGACCCTCGAATAGAATCTTTTAACAATCTCGAGGGACAATGCTAGTGTACTTATTTCCCGTTCAGGCATAGAAAAATATAATTTTTTTGAATTTTGATCGTAGCAAGTTTATTCTTTGAACCAACACAACAAGTACTTTGCTTCAAAGAGGGGAAAAATGTAGACACGCAAAATTGACATCATGCATAATCATATTCCATTCATCAAATAAATCAAGTTTATTTGGTCAATATTCTAAAGTCATCAATTCAAATTAAATAAATCAACTTGATCCTAACATCACCCTCAATTAAATAAATCAAACATTTATTTAATTAAGTCTAAAATCACCTTTTTGATTTAAATAAATCAAATAAATCAAGTCAAAAGGGTCAAAGCATCTAATCATCACCTAAGCTAATCTAATCCTGATCTACCTAATCTAATCACCCATCACATCCTCTAGCTTTTCCCACTTGCACCAATAAATCATTTTAATTCATTTATAAAATCAGTATTTTCCATCAACATGGCATCTTTGAGGAATATTCCCTCAAGTTTGAATTCAAATGAAAGTGGACATGTACATCCAAAAAAGCATTTATGAGCTCTTACATGGCTCTTACATGTCCCTTGCACAAGTCAAACTCGGCATTTACTCTCAAATTCAAATTTGAAATCTCCCTCTCTTTGGAACAATCCCCAAATCTTGCACAATCCTCAACCACTCACAAGTTGACAAGTGGCCTCTTTTCATTGGCTTGTTTTTGATCCCACATTGCTCTCTTATTGGCATTCTTCCAATTTGAAAATCTTTAAATAGAGGGTTGATTCTTTATCAAATCCATCCACAATCCTCATGCAAGGTCACTCTCTTCAATTGAGAACTGATCTTGTCCATTTCACTCCACAACTCCACAATCTCAAGCACAAATGCACCATTGTCATTTGAATCCACATCATCTTAGATTTTCATATCATTCTTCATAGCATTTTCATCATGGAGCTTAAGAAAGGATTGGGAAAGGGCTTCTTTCCATAGAAGCACCAATCCACTATAAGATGCTAGTTTGATTATTAGAATGATATTTTTCTATGTTTTTCTTCTTTTGCATTATTCTTGTGATCAGATGAATCTTATAGGGAATATTTTGTTTGCTTTGGTTTAACAACAATGCTAAGGGATTTTTTTTTTAGCTAATGCAGATTTAAGGTTCATACAGGAACTTCCTTTTGGGTCATCATCCCTCCGTCATCATCTATAGGAACTTCCTTGTGGGTCATCCTCCCTCAATTGCCATCCACAGGAACTTCCTTGTGGGTTTCCATATGTCATTCATCATATGTCATCCACAGTTCTACCCTTGTAGAAGGTCATCCATCATTCACTATCTATTGTCCTTCCACCCTATGGCACCCACACCCCTAAACCAGCATGTATGTTTATGGTCCCAAATTTGCTCCAAATATGAATATTATGATCTTTTAATGATGCATGGGTGGATCTAACAAGAATTTTTCAGGAATCGACTAACATTTTCCTTGATTTATGTATGAAGTCACTCACTACACTTCATGTATGCAGGACTCATGGAACCGTGGGTCTGTTGGGGAAGCCCATTGAGAAAGTTGAACAAGGAAAAGCACAGTGCTCCTCTCACCATTCATTTTGAGCTCACCTTTCCTCGTAGCACCCATCCATAGAGCTATCATTAGGAGGCTTATATAAGGAATTCAGTGATAAAACTACAGAGGGTGACCTTCAAAAGAACAAGGAGTTGTTTTATTTTCCACCAAATGATGATGATTGTCAAGAGTTGTCCATCCAAATTAGGAGCAACATATCTACTTGTCAAAAACACCAACTGGAAAAAAGGATGCACTTAATTGATTGAAGTATACTATAGATACACCAACAAAAAGACAAATTTTGAACAGTTTCAGCTATAGCAAAAGGGCAACCAGCTGGAAGATAAAATTGCTACAATGACTTGCCACTAAAGGAAGAAATAGGGAAAAGACAAAAGCTGTATTTTAAATTGCTATATAATGGGGTGTAGGTGAAACCCTAACTTGTAATGAATCTAAGCCACACAATGCAAATCAATCCTATCCATTCATTTGGGCTTTGGAAAACTATAAACAGGGGCTTGCTCCTCATTTTTAAGTGGTTGGAGAGCTAGTGTAAAGGGAATTTGCAGCAATAAAAAATAGTATTGCATGATTTTATGGATGATTTCTTTGAGTTTTCTCATCTTGCATACATGGTTCTACTTCCATGATACTTTTAGTTTGTATATTCTTGAATGGTTGTGATAATGGTGTTTACTGTTGCAATATTTTATGAATTTCTAGCTCGTGCTTTTTATGATTTTTTGATGATGAATCACTTTGTAAAGCTAGTATGAGCTATTGGACATTGTTGCAACTAGCTTCTATTGTATGTTCATGAAGTGAATGTGCAATCTGAAAATTATGTAGTCCTTAGAAGATTACACTAGTTTTGTGTAGTTGTAGGTTCCCTTGGTCAAACAAAACTTAGTTTAAGAAGTTTTTCTACTATAGCAACCTCCATTGTTACTGTACGAACCCCAATCCTAGTACCTGCAAAACACCATGAATAAACAAGTTAAACAAGAGAGTGCAAGCTAAAACAAGGATTCCACATGAAATCCATTTACAACTTCGAAATAGGAGAGAAAAAAACAAAGAAAACAATGAAACAAAGAAATATTGATTTAATCCTAATTTAAATGTGCAAACTCATGTTCCCATGGGGGAATTGGTGCCAATTTGATGTGAAAATTGGCCCTTTCCCAATTCCTAAGATGAAAATTTTATATGTTGATGGAGATTGATCCACTTTGATGGTGAATAATGAGACCTCCAAGCCAAAATCTGCAAAAACCTAGCTAAGAACTCAAGATTGATGGATGAATATGGCTAAATATTTTAGCATAATAACTTTGCATAATTTGTGGATGATAAAATGAGGATATGAGATCTTTATTTATAGAATGACAAGATGGATGAATGTCCAAATTTGAGCAATGTGGGACTAACATTCATCCAATGGCATGATGCCACTTGTCAATTTATGAATGGATGGAGGATGTGCATGATTTCGGGAATGTGCCAATAAATGCATATTTTTGAATTTAAAATTTATTGAAATGACTTGCAAGAGGGAAGGGAAATTGCAATAAATGCCACTTGGCTCAAAGAAAAGGACATGTAAGATGAAGTTATTGCCTTGTTGGATGTACATGTTGACTTGGAATTTTTGAATTCAAATTTGAGAGAATATTCCAAAAGATGCCTTGTGAGGAAAATAGAGATTTAATAAATGAATTAAATCTATTTTCATGTGCAACTTTCAAAATCTAGATGATGGGACATGAGATG
>VDFB02150589.1:0-14022 GCA_007258455.2 Sequoia sempervirens
TGATTCAGTCTCTGGTCTAGGGAAGGGACTACAGTTGTGCACCTTAACTTTGGCTTCCTAATTATCCCTGCATTGGAAATTTCAAATCACTCCCAATTTTTTGCTTAACTTATGACAAGTCCCTTGCCCATAACTAAGGTTTCAAGGAGCCCATCATCAAATATGATGCCACATCAGCATGCTTTTTGTCAAGGTGTCCAAAAAGGCCAAAAAAAAAAAGTGAGACTAATACTTGTGAATTCACAGCATGTTTTATTGAGCGTTGATGTGGAATCACATGGTTGGTTGCTTTTTAGATCAAAGGAATACATTTTGTTTAATTATGGGTAGTCATCATCAACACTAACAACTTTAAAGTCACAACTATTGGTCCAATGTTGATAAAAATATTGGGCATTATATAAACAACTACTATCACAACTATTGAAACATGCTGAGGTACTGGGTCCTTCTCCCCCTATTTCACCTTTATTAAACTCCTTCAAGTTAGTAAGCTTGCAAAGTATTTAGCAGTAAATATGTATATTTATATTTGCATGAAAATGCTCCTTCATTTAAGTTGGGCACGTTCCATTTTTAGCACAAATCCTCTGTTTTAATGTACAAAATATCTATACTCTGTGCAGAGAAAAGGAAATGAAAAAACAACGGTCATCTCATTGAAATTCCCAGGAATACCAAGTCACAAATCCTCTGTTTTAATGTACAAAACATCTATACTCTGTGCAGAGAAAAGGAAAAGAAAAAACAAGGGTCATCTCATTGAAATTCCCAGGAATACCAAGTCTGTCCCCTTTGTCATGAGCACACACCCAGTCTACCTTGTTGGTCTGTTTTTCTAAGGGAACAAAGAATTATTTTTAAACAACACAAACACAAGATAATGAATACAGATTTAGTATTCCAATTCAAAAAAAACACAGCATCGAATGAATTAAGTATGTTTGTGTATTTTGAAGGTGTAGTTAAGTATGGGAGTAAAGCTTGAGCTGATCGACACAAAATAAAAACTTTATAAGAAACTTATGACTGTCTATTAATCAAAATTTTGTTTCCATACGGTCTCCCTCCATGTATGACCATCACCCCTCTTTGTTGTCCTCCTCTTCCATGAAATCTGCAACGTGCTAGTGGTTCCTATCTCCAATGGCTGCGAAAAATAGCAGATTTCATTGCAAGCGTCGCCATCTGTGTTGAGGCATGAATATGTTTCCATCGCCCCTCTGTTGGCCACACCTGTAAGTAGGAAGGCGTAGCGATGTGAGGGAGAAAGAGCCTTGAACGCGTTGGGTGCCCTTTGTGGAGGCCGTCATTCCATCCCTTTCTCATGGCACTGCCTCAATGCTTCATATTCCCTGCCTCAACAAGGAGGATAGCTTGGTTTTAGGGTGTGCATTTCTTCTTCAGAGGACTTGAGAATAGGTTAAACTGAATTAAAACACAGACTGACTCCACCACATGCCAAGTAATAAGGACTTTCATTAAAAATTCGTCGTCTCTCCTCTTTGTGATACTATAAGGAAACCATGGTGGCCTGCAGGAAATCCCATGGCTCAGAAAAAGTGCACACAAATCCAATGTGCAAAAAAATAAAACCCACAAGTCCAATCTGTATGATCTAGCGACATACAGATTCAAAAAAATAAAACTCACTGGAATCACAGCAACTTCCCTCAAAATTTTGCACATTTGTGCTGTAAACAACAGCGATGGAAAAAATGGGTAGAGCTTGCAGGAAGAATTTACGAAACCCTTACACAGCAATTTTTTTTTTTAAATTAGATGACCTTAACCAATCTCCCTATGACTGCTGTTTGAATCTATTTTTGTACAGTAAAAACATATCAAAGGATAGTGTTTGTCTCTGACCCCCCAAAACTTTTTCGAGGAAAAATTTGTGCATTTCTGTTCTGAACAAAAATGCAGTGCCTTTCCTGTTTAAGCAAAGGGCGAAAGCAGAAAAGAAAATAATGAATCGTATCAGATTCTAAGCATCTGCATAGACATTGACAAAGAGTTGGTGCCTTTCCAGCAAGTCCTCAAGCGACCCGTCCATGTACTCCAGCACAAAATGAATCGCTTCCCCCTTGTTAAATGCTACAGGATATTAATTGTTGCAGGTCTGTGCCAAACTTTAAAATGGCTAGGATTTTAATTGTTGCAGTGGCTAAATAGGTGACTGACCATTTCATTTATTCACCTTTTCTTTTTTAGGCGACCGTTTCATGCAACAGCACATACCACTATTCTTACCATGCATTCAACTGTCATGTGCCTGTCAATTTTCGCATGATGAATTTTTATTGACACAGGTTTGATTTCACTTAAGAACGCCTCTCGGCATAATGAAATAGATGGCCATAATAATAAAGTATCAGCCATAGTGCATGCATCAAAGTAAAAAACCATGGAAAGGATTCCTTATTTCATGTTGGTTTGTTACATGGAAAAGGGAGAATGAAAGTACTGGGCATTATTAGAAGAGAAAAATCTTTTAAGACATAATTAGTTTAACGGGTTGCCAGATCTGGATAGCACCATTTCTGCTACTACTCCTATCGTACATTTCAAACATGTACACAGTTTAGCGCCCACATCAATGGTATTAATGGACCTCAAGTATTTCATCCAATCAAAATAAAAGCTAAAATATAGTACCCAGTAAGATTGTTATTAATTACTTTTTCAAATAATTTCATGAATAAATAAATAATTTGCATCTTTAACTCAAGAAAATATAAAAATTTCTTAAATAGAAAAAAATTCAAACTTCTAATTTGTCAAAAGAAAATTATTAATAATTAGTTAAACAAAAATTTGTCTAAAGGCAAGTACCAATAAACAGCAACTCTCCTAAATAGTGCAGACTTTTAAAAAATTCGTACATGTTTCCACTTAAAACTATTAACCAAACGTTAAAACAATTGATTACATGATAAAGTTCTCCTAACAAAACTGTTGTGGCATCTACAACTACATAAAAAGCAAGAAAGCTTCAGAATCGAAGCTTTGTAAAGAACCATCGGTTCTTTCCAGTCTTGAACCTCTCTTGGAATGCCTCTTTTACTCCCTGCCAGTAACACATTAAAATTAGTAGTCTGCATTGTCAATCAATAAAAAAAAATAGGCATCAAGATATACTAAAACAGAACATAACACAGCATCTTTTACAAATATCAATCTAAAGCAACTTTACAAGGTTAAAGTCCACGTCTGGACAATGGAATACTGAGCCCTGAATAAGGTAGCTCTACAAACACAAGGAATCCTCGTTGAGGTGTAGCAATAGAGAATGAATAAATTTTTTGCTCAAATTATGCTTTGGTTGCTACTTTCTCTTAAGCTGTATTAATCACAATCAAGGTTCTCTCTAAATTTACATAGAATTTTGACATATTAACAAGTTTTAATATGTTTCTCTTTCTATAAGATGTTAAATATCATTTTCATAAACATTACAAGTGGCAGCAAATAATGCTATGGGAATGTTGAGTACACTGGCCTAATTAATCATAAACCAAATTAAATGAATAAAGAAATCCACACAGTCTGAAGCCAACATACTCAGCACATATGTCAGTGTCATGTAGAATAAAAAACAAATGTTGATTGGAGATATACAGTCACACAGGTTGAAGACATAAAATTTGTTCTATGATTGCTGCTCATTTGGATAGCTTCTTTGATGTACGTTGTTGTTTTTGCACAATCTTCAACATTCTTTACAAAACAAGGCAGCACAATGGACAGAAGGATAATAGGAGACATCAAAATAGCCGCAAGCTTTCATGCAGAACTTTATTGCTATATCTATTCTAGTGCTAGTGCCTGTGTATGATTGAACACTTGCTTCTCATTAGAGAAGGTGAACAAAAATCAAGAGAACAAAGACAAGAGACCAACCTTTAAAGCTGTAACCTTTTTATCATTTGTCTCGAGTTTATCAAAGGTTACCAACGCCTTTAGATCCACATCTAATGTGTACCTGTAATAGAACCAGATGCCCACATGATCAACAACCACCAACAAGCATAAATTTAGGAGGAAAAAGCAACAAGAAAGACGACACAAAGAAACAACCAAATCCTAATCGAAGAAAACTGATTTAAAGCAAAGGGTTAGAAAGAAATTATCAACCAAACCTTGTCGGCATTATGTGGTTGTAGTTAACAACCTTAATGAAGGCTTTCAACCTTGATTTCTTCGCCGTCTTCTTAGCAGAATCTTTCCGAATTACCTGAATCGCATGACACATACAGATGGATCAAGAACAATACAAAAAAGCTTGAAAAACAGCAATGAATAGATTTTGTACAAAGTCAACCTACAAACTTCTAGGGGTTTCTGGAAAGGAACTGCAGGTGCATGGATGGCAAGAAACATGTTGTGTATGAGCAATGGTTTTCAGCTGTAGCTTTGCTGTGCTTGAATTCTTATGTGGATACCAGTTTCTACTTGCATGTATGCCCATTGAAGTAACTGCAAATATTTGAACAAATTTTGTTGACAATCCTTAGATTATAGTCATCAATATCTTTGATTGGAAACTCCTTTAAGTTTTCAATGTAGAACCTTCACACTTGCTAGGTTTTCAGCAATTAATAAGAATGGGAGCATACATTCTATCAGACATTCTTCGGTAGATTATATAGGTGAACTTTTGTATCAAGAATTAGTACTACTGGGTTTGTTGACCCTAACACAAGCACCCATTATGATATTGCTATCGATTCAACCATGTAGTTTGGTCAAACCTCATTGACCCATGTTTCATGAGTAGTGGTTCACAAGAACCATCTTCATGATAACGTAATGGTCCACTTAGCACTCATCGGGCATCTAGGTGATGTCACGTAGGTGAAGTTAATCGTCCATTCCGAGGTCACCCATCTCTCGGTGATCGCTTTAATCTAAAGCGCGAACCAGGAGTTTGCCAAGGTTCGCTGCTGTTACCCCATTTGCAAAACCTTCAGCAAGTGTTGTGCCTTGTGAACCATTCATAATAGAGCCCCTTTAGCTCATCAATTGATAAGTAGTAGGTATTTTTCCACAGCGTGTCAAATTATGATATTGCTATCAGGATTCAACCGTGTAGTTTCAGGTCAAACTCATTGACCCATGTTTCATGAGTAGTGGTTCACAAGAACCCATCTCTCATGATAACGAATGGTCCACTTAGCACTCATTGCATCTAGGTGATGCTCACAGAGGTGAAGCACCGGTCCGCCCCCCGTGAGGTCATCACTCCATCTCTAAGATCGCTTCAGCTCAAGCACACTTAACCCCAGGAGCTTTCTCCAAGGTTAAGCCCACTTCAAGGTTACCCCATTTTGCAAAACCTTCAGCTAGTGTTGTGCCTTATGAACCATTCATAATAGAGCCCTTTAGCCTAATAATTGATAAGTAGGAGGTATTTTTCCAATGTCAAATTATGATATTGCTATCGATTCAACCATGTAGTTTCTGTCAAACTCGACTCCATGTTTCATGAGTAGTGGTTCACAAGAACCCATCTCTCATGATATCTAATGGTCCACTTAGCACTCATTGAATCTAGGTGATGCTCACAGAGGTGAAGCACTGGTCTGTCCTGGAAGGTCACCCATCTCGGTACTGCTCCAGCTCAAGCGCGCTTAACCAGGGAGTTTTCTCCAAGGTTAAGCCCGCTTGGGTTGTTACCCCATTTGCAAAACCTTCAGCAAGTGTTGTGCCTTATGAACCATTCATAATAGAGCCCCTTTAGCTCATCAATTGATAAGTAGGAGGTATTTTTCCACAAAGGTCACCATGATATTAAGTTATCGTGATTCAACCATATTTCAGTCAAACCAATCTATGTTTTATGAGTAGTGGTTCACAAGAACCCATCTCGCGATAAATCTAATGGTCACTAGCACTCATTGCATCTAGGTGATGCTCTCAGAGGTGAAGCATCAACCGGCCCCGTGAGGTCACCTATCTCGACACGCTTCACCAAGCTTTAACCAGGAGTTTTTCTCCAAGGTTAAGCCCGCTTGAGTTGTTATCCCATTTGCAAAACCTTCAGCAAGTGTTGTGCCTTATGAACCATTCATAATAGAGCCCCTTTAGCTCATCAATTGATAAGTAGGAGGTATTTTTCCACAGCGTGTCAAATTATGATATTGCTATCAGGATTCAACCGTGTAGTTTCGAGTCAAACTCATTGACTCATGTTTCATGAGTAGTAGTTCAACAAGAACCCATCTCTCATGATAACAAATGGTCCACTTAGCACCATTGCATCTAGGTGATGCTTCACGTGAGGTGAAGCACCGGGTCCGGCCCTCGAGGTCACCTTATCTCGCAGACGTTAGCTAAGCTTAACCCTCAGGAGTTTTCTCCAAGGTTAAGCCCGCTAGTTGTTACCCCATTTGCAAAACCTTCGCCAGTGTTGTGCCTTATGAACCATTCATAATAGAGCCCCTTTAGCTCATCAATCGATAGTAGGAGGTATTTTCCACAACGGTCAAATTATGATATTGCTATCGTGATCCAACCATAGTTTCTGGGTCAAACTCACGACCGTTTCTCATGAGTAGTGTTCACAAGAACTCCATTCTCATGATGATAAATTTAATGGTCCACTTAGCACTCATCGCGATCTAGGTGATGCTCACAGAGGAAGCACTAGTCCGTCCTGAGGTCACCCATCTCTGCATTAGCCTGCCGCGACTTCTAACCAAGGAGTTTTCTCCAAGGTTAAGCCCTCGGCTTAAGTTGTTACCCCATTTGCAAAACCTTCAGCAAGTGTTGTGCCTTATGAACCATTCATAATAGAGCCCCTTTAGCTCATCAATTGATAAGTAGGAGGTATTTTTCCATAGTGTGTCAAATTATGATATTGCCATCAGGATTCACAAACGTAGTTTCTTCGGGTCAAACTCATTGACCCATGTTTCATGAGTAGTGGTTCACAAGAACCCATCTCTCTCATGATAACAAATGGTCCACTTAGCACTCATTGCATCTAGGTGATGCTCACAGAGGTGAAGCACTGGTCCGTCCCGGGAGGTCACCCATCCCGGTACTGCTTCAGCTCAAGTGCGCTTAACCAGGGATTTTTCTCCAAGGTTAAGCCCGCTTGGGTTGTTACCCCATTTGCAGAACCTTCAGCAAGTGTTGTGCCTTATGAACCATTCATAATAGAGCCCCTTTAGCTCATCAATTGATAAGTAGGAGGTATTTTTTCACAACGCGTCAAATTATGATATTGCTATCAGGATTCAATCGTGTAGTTTCTGTCAAACTCATTGACTCCATGTTTCATGAGTAGTGGTTCAAGAACCCATCTTCGATGAT
Organism: Sequoia sempervirens; assembly: GCA_007258455.2. Lineage (NCBI taxonomy): Eukaryota > Viridiplantae > Streptophyta > Pinopsida > Cupressales > Cupressaceae > Sequoia > Sequoia sempervirens. Next base: position 7,321 of record VDFB02150589.1, read on the forward strand.
AACGGTACTGGTCTTGACTTAGCACTCATTGCATCTAGGTATTCACAGGTGAAGACCGGGTCTCATTCCTCGTGAGTCACCCATCTCTAAGTATCGCTAGCCGCCGACTTTAACCGGTGGAGTTTTCCGCTGTTAAGCCCGCTTGAGTTGTTACCCTATTTGCAAAACCTTCAGCAAGTGTTGTGCCTTATGAACCATTCATAATAGAGCCCCTTTAGCTCATCAATTGATAAGTAGGAGGTATTTTTCCACAGCGCGTCAAATTATGAGATATTGCTATCAGATTCAACCATGTAGTTTCTGTGTCAAACTCATTGACTCCATGTTTCATGAGTAGTGGTTCCCCAGAACCCATCTCTCATGATATCAGATGGTTTACTTAGCACTCATTGCATCTAGGTGATGCTCAAAGAGGTGAAGCACCCGTCCGTCCCGAGAGGTCACCCATCCCGATATTACTCTAGCTCAAGCACGCTTAACCAGGGAGTTTTCTCCAAGATTAAGCCTGCTTGGGCTGTTACCCCATTTGCAAAACCTTCAGCAAGTGTTGTGCCTTATGAACCATTCATAATAGAGCCCCCTTTAGCTCATCAATTGATAAGTAGGAGGTATTTTTCCGTAGCGTGTCAAATTATGATATTGCTTTCATGATTCAACCGTGTAGTTTCCGGCCAAACTTTTATTGACTCCATGTTTCATGTAGAGTAGTGGTTCACAAGAACCCATCTTCATGATAACTAATGGTCCACTTATAGCACTCATATTGCATCTAGGTGATGCTCACGAGGTGAAGCATCGGTCCGTCCCGGGAGGTCACCCATCCCAGTACTGCTCCAGCCCAAGCGCGCTTAACCATGGAGTTTTCTCCAAGGTTAAGCTCGCTTGGGTTGTTACCCCATTTGCAAAACCTTCAGCAAGTGTTGTGCCTTATGAACCATTCATTATAGAGCCCCTTTAGCTCATCAATTGATAAGTAGGAGGTATTTTTCCACAGTGTGTCAAATTATGATATTGCTATCAGGATTCAACCATGTAGTTTCGGTCAAACTCATTGACCCATATCAAACTTCAAAGTATTTTACATTGCATGTCCATTTTCCATTGCTGAATCGCCAAAGCAAAGTTGAAGCAGATAATACAGATGCAGAGGGGTAAGACAAAAATGTACACCAGTATAAGCATTTTTGTTGTGGAGTGCATAAAGAGTAAATCCTACTCACACATCTCGTGGGAGAGTAGCGTAGGTCCTTGCATATCTCGTGATATGGGTAATAAGCACCCATATCAAACTTCAAAGTATTGTACATTGCATGTCCATTTTCCATTACAATCGTCAAAGTTAAAGTTGAGAAGCAGATAATGCAGATGCAGAGGGGTAAGACAAAAATACACCAGCATAAGCATTTTTGTTGTGGAGTGCATAAGAGTAAATCCTACCGAGTACACATCTCAGGTGAGAGTAGCGTAGGTTCTTGCATGTTTGAGGTGATCAATTGTCAGCTTAATCTCACATTGTACAGATATCAATGAGACGGGTAATTCAGGTTTCCATATGATGCTTACTGAAAATCAAAATATTATAGACAGCAAAAAAGGTAACAATAATTCTCCTTAAAAAGCAAGACACAGTTAATCTAGGTTCATACAAAAATCTGTAGGGCTGAGAACAAGAAAACCATCCATTGAAAGTTTAAACATTCCCATTATGTGTTCCTTAATCAAAATCAAGATAAACAGTTGCACTAGCTTTGGAGTTGGCCATATCTTTGCGATGATACAACCAAGGTGAGAGTAGAATGTATCCTTGCAGTTTTAACTGATTATTTCTCACCTTAATGTCGGATATCATGAAATTTTATCTGATGTTGGGAAGCTTGGTTTGGTGATAGCTTCTTTAAAAAATATTGCAGGATGCAAAAATCTAATGATAAAATGGTGCTATTTTCTCAACGATGTATTGAACTCCTTCCACAGCATTAATTTAAGTCGAAGGCGTATCCAATGTGAAGATGACCAACCTAAATTGTTTAATTGACGGCTCATTACTTTCAATAGGCCTTGCAAGACGATCAAAGTGATCGTAGCCATTAATTTTCCCGCCGCTCTTTTACCTCAGTTTTGATAAATAATATGGCACTTAATGGTTGTCACCAGTCTTTTTATCTCATTTTTAATATATAATACGACACTTTAGGGTTGTATCACACATCCATCATATTGAAATGCAAATATCTAAATGCAACTTCCATTTTACGTTGACGTGTTTACTACGAAACGGCTATGGCATTCAATATTGCACGGAGATTTTACAGATCTCTTCATATTCCCTGGCACGCCTTTAATAATATCTGCAAGTGAGTACATTCTCAGAACTGGCGTGCAACGTGATTCCCTTCTTTCAGTTGCAACAACTATTCACAGCAGCAGTGTGGTGGATTTCCTCTGCAGCCTTATCTACAGCTCTCTTATTGGGGTGTTGATAAAATTTACTCTGTTAAAAATCCACCGTGAGAACGTGATGAATTTAAATGGAGACTCCTGCTCTGGATCATGAAACTACTCGTGTCCATGACTGCCACCACAGCCAAAATGCGAGCTTGTCCCAAACATTTACACTAATTATATATTCACTACACTTCACCTGAAGTGTTAAGGTTCCCCTCACACAAGTCTCTAAAAACTCTCCAAAAGGGAAAAAGAACGGAGCACACAACCAAACGCCTGGCCCTAAATTTCAACCTCTTCAGGTGCCCTAAGATTCAAACTTTAAAATAGATGAACAAGATCTATTCCAGCCCAAAAACCCTCCAAACCTAATCGTATTTTACAAGAATCTCCCTCAAAATCTAAAAATAAACCCTTTCACCTCGAGAAAAACTCAGTCAAAACAGACTTATTCACATCTAGACAAATTCCCTAATAAGAAACCCTCAATTTTCTCCCTAAAACCTCTTCCAAATCCTGTAACAATGTACACCAGCATAAACGGCAAAGTTCTGGAGCCCTCGGGAAGATGGAAGAGCATTGCTTTTCTTGTTCTTCATCTTCTATATAATTTAAGTTTGCAAATTTTATGAATAGTTTATTTTGTACAGAAAAGTATTGCACCTTTTTCTTAGATTTAATTTCCTTCTTGCTAGGTTTATGCAATGAAGTGTTTATAGTTAATAATGTTGTCGATAGTTTAACATTTTATTGTTAGTTTTCAAACTTTCTACTAAATAATTAATTTGAGGCTTAATTTAGTAGGTTATTAACAGGAATGTTGAATAATAATTTCTGTGTGTCCATTAATGTCATTTGCAATGTAATTTTCTCTTCTCACTTCTGTATTTGATCCTGAAGCCTACATTGGTATTAGAGACTAGTACACAACGAGACGATGGGAGGTGAATGCAGCTTATTTGTGAAAGTCAATAGATTTGAGCAGGCAGATCAGGCATGTATTATGTAGCTTTAGTAGCCTCCAAAGTTTTTGCTGCTCACTAAGAAGAGAGCTTAGAACTACACATGAAGGACTACCCCTAAGAGCATGATAGTTTAGCGAGTTTTTAAATCCAAATTCAGTATTTGCAGTATATTATTTCTTTCTTTGTCATTGTAATGTACTATTGTGGATATCAGCAAATACTATGGTATTATTCTGAAAGAGATGGTTATTTGTGAGCTTCAGTAATTCAGAAAGTGCTGCTTTTTTAGCAAAGCTTGCATACTTGAACAAGTTTATCCAATGGAATTGCAGTAGATGGGTCTAAAAGATGCAGAACTATAAAATTCCTTATATGCTTCTCGGGGAAACTAAAGGTCAGTCTTTATTGGAACTAGAAAAATATATTTATAAGAATCAATTCAGTTGCTCAAGTTTGGAGCTTCTTGCAAATTTTTTCTTATAATTGACAAGTTTCCATATAGATAACCAATAAAATAATAATCCCGTATGGATATAGAATTAGGTAATAATCTCTGCTCTAGATATGTGTCAATTTTGTCTAGAAAGTTTTTAAAGGGAGATCTGCAAAAAATTGGATATATATTGATGTGTCCTACAACCTCCATCTTTGATTCCATAGATCTGCAGAGATGTGAGACTATCTGGGCTTCACATTTTTCTTTGCCTTTTGTATAAAAGTCTTGAATTTGCAGCATCGATAAAGAGCTGATCTAAAGTTTGTATGCTTGAATCTTTTGTAAGGTCTGCTCTCTCACCGAATGATCAGCTCCAAAGCTTTATTGTGATCATGAATGCTTTAATAAACACACTTTAACAAGTATCACTGCTGTAAACTGAAGTCCCAATGTAACCTGATGCATCATTGTAATAATTTTGTTTAGAATATAGATCATGTGATGGGCAAGAATTTTACCAGCTTTTAGATGCTATCTCTTCTTTGTCCATTGGCAACCTGCATCATTTGTGTGCTATCATGTTGCAGTTTGCTTATAGAAGTAATTTTACATAACATTCAAAGAATATCTGGTAGGTGTTTTTTATATTGGAAGTGTGGTATATATATATATACATACAATTTGATATTATGTATGGTATGTCTGTTATTATTAGTGTTATTGTACTAGTTTTTAACAAAGATCTGCTATTATGGATTGAAAAACTAACCACCTAAATTTAGAAATTGTGAAACCAGAACTGAACAATTGGACTTTGAATGTGGAATTCTGCACCTAACAGTAAATCTACTACAGCAGCTGCTGATATAAATGCTCAAATCTGAGCTATTAAGTTAATTCAGAGAATTTCTAGAAACTGGAATGTAAATGCCGTAATGGTACACTAGAGTTTCTTATTTTATTGAAGCAGACATTTAAAAAGATTATATGCCTAACATGTAGACATTACAAAGTTTTCAGCAGTTATATATCATTGCCTAATTCAAATATAAAAATTAGATCACAATTCTTCCAGCCATAACAACAGAAAAGTTGCTATAAACAGCTAAGAGCTAAAGAATCTTAACCACTAACGAATAAAAGATTTCCAAAGGACCAGATCAGAGACAATGATATTCTGGACTTTGCGCTCCCACCGGAAATGTGTACCCATCTATAGTTCATGTACCCTTTCATTGGAATTGAATCACACTGTTTCGAAAGCCCCAACAGATCCACACTCTTTTCTATTCCAAAATTTATTCATTTTCTTCACATTTCTCTCTTTTAAAGCACTTTGAGCTAACTGCACTTAATTTCAGAAGCAAGTTATCTCTCCAATGAACTATTGCTTGTTTCCGTTTTGCTGTCAATGTTTGATTGTTTCAATTTTATATACCATTTGCAAAAAATTCAATCACCTTTCAGCTTGCTCACACGCTCACAGATCTCTGAACAAAACTAAAGTCTTAAGAATTGTGTCTGCCATGTTGGACTTATCTAAACCCCAGATTCTTGTATGTGTTAGAAATTTAAACACCCACTGAAAAGGAAAGGATTCACCAACCAATTTGCCTACCCAATCATGGCATTTGTATTTTATGAAGTTCTACATCTTTTACAAATTTAACCATCTAACTATAAACTAACTTATGGAAAAAATCTAATTACAACAATTTAAAACATTTTCATTTTATGACACATTTTCAAGTTTTGACCAATCTACCTATACAACTTCAAAACTGTCATTCAATTATTCGGCGTACCCATTGCACACAAAAGTGCGATTGCTAGTTCCTAACCCTCTTAAAAGAATCATTGGCACATACAGATGGATCAAAAACAGTAAAAAATGCTCGAAGAACATATGAGTATGACAGAATTTCTTTTAACTACCTTTTTAGGATATTTCGCGATCCCTGCGACCAGACAGTGGCCGTATGGCCGTCCAGTCGTGCCCTCGTCAAAGTTTTTGACAATGACGCCTTTTCGGCCTGCGAATCGGCCCTGTAGAAGAATGACTACCTTATTCTGCTTCAAAAATTTCACCATCTTCTCTGCTTCTCGCCCACCCTGAGTCGCTCCGCTTCGCCCTTAGCTTCAAATTTGCAAAACCCTTATTTGTCGTATTTCTTTGAAACCCTAATTACGCTATTGTTAAATCGACGGTTGAAAGTGGATAGGAAAAGTCACCGGAAATCTGCACGTTCCGTAAATAAAATCGCCGTTTTTTTTCATTTATTAATTTTGTATGCTATTATGCGGAGGGGGCTTAAATAATGGTTGTCCTTTATTTTTAATTTTGTTTATATTTAATAATATGTTATATAGAATATAATATATAATAGTAGATATAAATATATTTTAAATTTAATATATATTTAAATAAAAATAATAAATATATGTTAAATATTTAACATATTTAATATAAATATATATTTTTACAATAGTTTAATATTTTTAAATATATTTACTAATTCATATTATATAAAATTTAAATATAATATAATAATAAATAAATATTATATTATTATTTAATATCAATATAGATTTTAAAAATATAATTATTATTTTAAAATATATTTAACAATTTATATTATATAAAATTCAAGTATAATATATAATAATAAATAAACACTATATTTTATATTATATTATTTAAATTACACGTGTAATTATATTATTTATATATTTATATTAAATTGTTTATTATATTTCTATTTGTATTACATTTTATTATATTATATTTATTTATTTGATAGGTGAACGCTTTTGACTGTAGCTATGAACCAATGAGGCCACATTCGAGGGACCTCA